>JAGKTI010032489.1:0-11887 GCA_018397915.1 Birgus latro
GCCAGGAAATGTTTATAAATCGCATATCTCAGTACGACTATGTATTTGCCTTAAGGGGGGCTTTATACCCCACCCTACCCTACCTAAACATTTTTTTTCTAAGATTTATTGCCTTTCGAAGTTATTTTTGCCTTGGTAAATATGGATGCTTATATCACTGGAACCGTCATTCCGGGAAAATATTCCTCATTCTAAAATTTAATCAAGAAGCTCACAATGCCGTTTTAAAGCCCTAGATATACAGATAATAAATTATATCAGATTTATATCAAAATTTCCGAGTCCTTTTCACATCTCTAATCAAACGAAACACTTTGGGCTCAAACCCAGGAAAGGCCAGCCTTCTTTCCCCGTGAATAGTTTTCGTCCGACGCATTACCTCATTTTACCTTGTTAATTATTCTTTTTTCCGAGTTGGGTTTTAATCATCCTCAGAATTTTTTTCTTAATTTTACATAGAATGGGGAGTGTTTCGCAGCTAATTTAGAGAATACTTGTAAAAGTTGCAAATTTAATGTTTTGCCTTTCAATTCTGCGTTTTTTTTTTTTCTAAGAGTAAGTCAGTTATATTAGTCTTGAAATACTCATACGCTGATGTGTTGACCATAGCACTCAACTTTTTTTATTTGAAGTTACCGCAACAAATTTAAAAAAATCACTTATGACCCTATTCCACACGTAAAAATGCAAACAATATTCAGACGACATTAATTCACTTCATTCAGTGTTCCTTGAACCTGCATTTTTTGTAGCTGTCCTGCACTACAGTATATGTCTACGGAAATGAAGAGCAAAGTAATTAATGTTAATTAATTATATATCTCGGTATTGTGATGGTAATTATACCTTCTAGTATAAATTTTTAGGTGAGTCAGAAGCTCAGTAGTATTTAGTCTCACGAGGAATTATAGTTTTGAGAGTTTTTACCCAAGGTGTCACACGAGGCTTCATAGTGTGCGAATATTTTTTTTTTCTTTCTTTTCTCTACCGTGACGAGGCGTGACGTAAATTTACAGTGATTCTACTGTAGATAAAAAAGAATACACATTCGAAGTTTTTAGATGTATCGGTGATCCTAACAATAATTCAAGCATTTGTTCTTATACATCTAAGGTTCCAGGTCTCTTTACCTGTCGGTCGACTTCTTGTTATGTTTCCTGAATGTGACATTTTCTCCCTTACAAGTGTTTACAGAGTCCTAAAGATAATTTGGGGTTTTTCACAATCAAATTAGAATACATTTGTTGAAGTTGTATAGTTAGACATATCGCCGAAAAATACGCTTGTACAGCCATCATTAGATGAAAAGAGTATGGAAGTACCCCCAAAGCGGATGCTGTCAGCCGTCACTAGCTCACAATTTCCACTACTTTTTGTCATTGAAGTCACGGCCAAAGTGAATAATAATAATAATAATAATAATAATAAAGACAAGTCTGTAGTTAATAATCATGTTAATCTCAACACGACAGGCACATCAGTTCAGACAGACGCTCATGCAACATTATTTTTTTTGACCAATCATTAAGCAATAAAATTGTCTATAGTAGGAACCAGAGAATGTTTATAAATCGTGTGTCTTAGTAGGACTATGTATTACTTTTTCCTTGTAATATATTTACGATAATCATACTTAAACACTTTTTTTTCAAGCGATTTATTGCCTTTAGGAGTGATTTCACCTGGGTAAAAATGGATAATGATATCAAAGGAACCGCCATAATGTGAAAATAATCCATATTTTAAAATCTGATTAAGAAACACAAGATACCGCTATAAAGCCATAGACATACAGAAAAAAAAATCATGTCAGTTTTATCTCTAAATTTCCAAGTTGTTCTCACGTCGCTAATAAAACTAAACACTTTTGGCTCAAAAGTGTTTTGGCTCTCAATTATATTTTTTTTTACAGTGACTCAGTTATATCAGTTTTGAATATCTTATAACAGGATTTTTGACCATATCATTTGACAACATTTTTTATCTGAAGTTACCATCACAAGTGAAAAGGTCACTAATGACCCTTTTCCTTACGTAAAAATCCAATCCGGTGAATCGATTTCATCAGACATATTATCTGTTTTTGCCTTGTTACTGTTTTTTTTTTTTACGAAGAAATTTTATCACCCATGTAAATGTTTTCTATATTTTAGATGGAATCTGGAGTGCTTCCCAGCTAATTTTGTGTACATTTGTGAAAGTTGCATATATAGTGTTTTGGCTCTCAATTATCCGATCTCTAGAGTAACTCAGTTATATTAGTTTTTAATTACTCATAAGCCAATTTTTTGCCCTTAGCACTTGACAGTACTTTTTATCTGAAGTTACCACCACAAATGAAAAAGGCCACTAAAGACCCTATTCCTGACGTTAAAATTCAAACAATATTCAGACGGCATTAATACAGATCATTCAGCGTTCCATCATCCTGCATTTCTTGTAGCTGTCATGCACTACTGTATATGTCTAAGTAGATGAGGAACTAAGTTATAATATCTTTGCATTGCCCTGGTAATTATGCCTTCTAGTATAACAGTTTTGAGAAAATTTACCTAAAGAGAAAAAAATCACTAATGACCCTATTCTTAACTTAAAAATCCAAACAATATTCAAACGACATTAATACAGTTCATTCAGTGATCCTTCAACCAGCATTTTTGTAGCTGTCATGCACTTCTGTATATATCTACTGAGATGATGAACAAAGACATTACTTTTAATTACTTATAAATCTCGGTATTGCGATGGTAATTATACCTTGTATAAATTTTTGGGTGATAGTCAAAAACTCACCAGTATTCCGCCTCACAAAGAATCACAGTTTTGAGAGATTTTACCTAACGAAATGTGGCTTAAGGTATAACAAGAACCCTCAAAGCGTGCAAATATATTCCCCCCCCCCCGTCACGAGGCTCAACGTAATTTTAATTTGCTTCTAATGCAGATAAAATAAGAATGCTCACTCGACGTATTTATCTTGTATCGGTGATCCACGGAATAATTCAAGCTTTTTGTTTTTAAACACCAAAGGTGCCAAGTCTGTTTACGTGTAAGTCGACTTCTTGTTATGTTTTCTAAACGTGATATCTTCACCCTCAGAAGTGTCTTCTGAGTTCTGGAGATCATATGGGGTGTTTCCTAATCAAATATGAATACATTTGTTGATGCTGAATATTTAGATATTTCGCCGAAAAATACGATTATTCAACCATAATTAAATTAAAAGAGTATGGAACTACCCCCAAAGCGAATGCTATCAGCCGTCACTAACTCAAGATTTCCACTACTTTTTTCCTTCATGTCACGGCCAAAGTGAATAAAAAAAAAAAAAAAAAGGAAGAAGAATCGACAAAGTGGAAGTTAATAATCCAGTTAATCTCAACACTACAGGTGCAACAAATCAGGTAGACGCTTATGCACGATGATTTTGTTAGATCAATCATGAACAAAAAACTGCCTATACTAGGAGCAAGAGAATCTTTATGACTCGTATGTCTCAGTACGACTATGTATTTACTTTTTCCTTTCAATATATATATCTGATAATCAATACCAAAACAATTTTCTTTTAAGATATTTATTGCCTGTCGGAGTGATTTTACCTTGGTAAAAATGGATAATGATATCACAGGAACCGTCGTAATGGGAAAATAATTCATATTTTAAAATTTGATCAAGAAGCACAAGATGCCGCTTTAAACTCATAATAATAAAAATAATATCATTTTTATCTCTAAATTTCCAAGTTGTTTTCACGTTTATAATCAAACGAAACACTTTGTTCTTAAACGCATGAAAGGCCAGCCTTCTTTACCAGTAAATCGATTTCATCTTACGTATTACCTCATTTTGCCATGTTACTGATTATTTTTTTTCCAAGAAGGAATTTTATCACCAATATAAATGCTTTTTTTTTTTTTTTTTTTTTTTAGAAGAAATGAGGAGTGTTTCCCAGCTTAAATAGAGTACATAATTTTGTTAAAGTTGCTTATTTAGTGTTTTGGCTCTCAATTATATTTTTTTTACAGTGACTCAGTTATATCAGTTTTGAATATCTTATAACAGGATTTTTGACCATATCATTTGACAACATTTTTTATCTGAAGTTACCATCACAAGTGAAAAGGTCACCAATGGCCCTTTTCCTTACGTAAAAATCCAAATAATGTTCAGACGACATTAATACAGTTCATTCAACGTTTCTTCAACCTGCATTTTTTGTAGCTGTCATGCAACTCTGTATGTCTACAGAGATGAGAAACAAAGTTATAAGTGGTAATTAATTATATTTCTCTGTACTGCGGTGGTAATTATACCTTTTTCTTTAAATTTCTAGGTGATAGTCAAAAGCTCATTAGAACTACTTCTCACGAAGTATCAGTTATGAGAGAATTTACGTAAGGAATTGTGCCTTATGGTGTAGCACGAACCTTCAAGACGTGCTAATGTTATTTTTATTTTATTTTAGTTTTTTATTGTCCCGAGGATCGAAGAAATTTTAAAATTTGTCTACTGCAGATAAAAAAAGAATGCCCACCCGAAGTTTTTAGTTTGTTTACGTGATCCTCACAATAATTCATGGTTTTTGTTCTCTAACACCTAAGATGCCATCTCTCTTTACTTGTCGGTCGTCTTCTTGTTATGGTTCCTTAATGTGATATTTACACTATCATATGTGTTGTCTGAGATTTGAATATAATATGGGATGTTTCCCAAACAACTTTGAGTACACTTGTGGAAGTTGCATATTTAACGATTCCGACGAAAGATCCGCTTATACAGATATCACTAGAGTAACAAAGTTTGGAACTACCCACAAAGAGGATGCTATCAGCCGTAACTATTCCACAATTTCCATTACGTTTTGTCCTTGAAATCACGGCTAATGTGATTAGAAAAAAAAAACTCGACTAATCGAAATTAACCAGGTAATCTCAACACGACTGGCATAACAGTTCAGGTCGTCGCTCATGCAACATGACAATAAAACTGTCAATACGAGGAGCCAGGTAATGCTTATCAATCGTATATTTGAGAACGGCTATGTATTTACTTTTTCCTTTTAATATATGTATATCTGATAATCAATACATAAAAAAAAAACGATTAATTGACTCTCGGAGTTATTTTACAATGGTAAAAATGGATAATGATATCACAGGAACCGTCAAAATGTGAAAAAATTTCATTTTTTAAAATTTGACAAAGAATCACAAGATGCCACTTTAAACTCATAGCAATAAAAATAATATCATTTTTATCTCTAAATTTCCAAGTTGTTTTCACTTTTCTAATCAATCGAAGCACTTTGTTCTTAAACGCATGAAAGGCCAACTTTCATTACGCGTGAATAGATTTCATCATACATATTACCTCATTTTGCCATGTTACTGATTTTTTTTTTCCCACGAAGGAATTTTATCACCCTTATTAATGTTTTCTAAATGCTAGATGAAATGGGGAGTGTTTCCCAGCATTTACAGAGTACCTAATTTTGTGAAAGTTTCTTATTTAGTGTTTTGGCTCTCAGTTATTTTTTTTTTTTTTTTACAGTGAATCACTTATATTAGTTTTAAATTTCTCATAAACGTTTTTTTTTTTTTCTTAGCACTTTACCACATTTTTTTTTTTATCTGAAGTAACTATCACAAGCGAAAAGGTCACTAATGACCCTTTTTCCTAACGTAAAAATCCAAATAATATTCAGACGACACTGATACAGTTCATTCAGCGTTTCTTCAACCTGCATTTTTTGTAGCTGTCATGCAACTGTATTTGTCTACGGAGATGAAGGACAAAGTTATAAATGGTAATTAATTGTATGTCCCTGTATTGCGGTGATAGTTATACCTTCTTGTTTAAATTTTTAGGTGATAGTCAAAAGCTCACATGAACTACGTCTCACGAGGTATTATAGTTATGAGAGAATTTACCTAAGGAATTATGGCTTATGGTGTAACACGAACCGTCATGACGTGCTAAAGTTCTTTTTATTTTTTTAACGGCACGAGGTTCGAAGAAATTTTAAAGTTCTTCTACTGCAGATAAAAAAGAATATACATTCGAAGTTTCTGGTTTGTTTCTGCGATCCTCACGATAATTCTAGCTTTTTATTCTTTAACACTTAAGATGCCATCTCTCTTTACTTGTCAGTCGACTTCTTGTTATGTTTCCTAAATGTAACATTTACTCTTTCATATGTATTTTCTGAGTTCTGAAGATAATTTGGGGTGTTTTCCAATCAAATTTTTGCACACATGAGGAAGTTACATATTTAGAGATTTCGCCGAAAAATACGCTTATACAGATATAACTAGAGTAACATAGTTTAGAACTACCCCCAAAGAGGATGCTGTCAGCCGTAACTATTCCACAATTTCCATTACTTTTTGTCCTTGAAATCACGGCTACGGTGAATTAAAAAAAGAAGAGAAAAAAAAGTAGAAGATTCGACAAATCGGAATTTAACACTCCAGTTAATCCCAACACTACTGGCATAACAGTTCAGGTCGTCGCTCATGCTGCATGATTTTTATAAGACCAATCATGAACAATAAAACTGCCCATACGAGGAGACAGGTAATGTTTATTAAACGTATATCCGAGTGCGAATGTGTATTTACTGTTTCCATATAATAAGTATCTGATAATCAATAGCCAAACAATTTTCTTTTAAACTATTTATTGCCTTTCGGAGTGATTTTGCTTTGGTAAATATGGATAATGTGACAGGGACCGTCATACCGGGAAAATATTCCTCATTTTAAGATCTGATCAAGAAGCTCATGTTACATATATAAATATTATGTCAGTTTTTTCAGTATATTTTCAAGCTGTTTTCACGTCTCTAATCAAACGAGACACTTTGTGCTCAAACCCAAGAAAGGCCAGCCATCTTTACCCGTGAATCGTTTTCATCTGATGTATTACCTAATTTGTATTGTTAATAATTTTTTTTATTTCCAATTTGGAATTTTATCACCGCCAGATACGTTTTCTGATTTTTAGATAGATTGGGGAGTGTTTCGCACCTAATTTAGATTACATTTGTGAAATTTGCATATTATTATGCGTCTCTTTACAGTAACTCAGATATATTAGTTTTTGAATTACTCATAAGAGGAAGTGAAGACCTTAGCACTTGGCCACTTTTTTTTTTCTAATTTACAACCATAAATGAAAAAAAATCACAAATGCCCCTATTCCTAACCTAAAAATCCAAAAAATATTCAAACGACCTGAAAACAGTTCATTCAGTGATCTTTCAACCTGCATTTTTTTTGTAGCTGTCATCCACTTCTGTATATGTCTACAGAGATGATAAACAAAGTCATTAATGGTAATTAATTTTATACCTCGGTATTCTGATGGTAATTGTACTTTGTTGTATAAACTATTAGGTGATAGTCAAAAACTCACCAGTATTCCGTCTAACAAAAAAAAAAAGTTTTGAGAGATTTTACTAAAGGATATGTGGATTTTGGTATAATAAAAACCTTCAAAGTGTACAAATATATATATATATTTTTCACGCCATGAGGCTCAACTTAATTTTAAAGTGCTTCTAATGCAGATAAAAAAAAGAATACTCATTCGAAGAATTAATCTTGTACCAGTGATCCTCACAATAATTCAAGATTTTTTATTTTAAACACCTAAGGTGCCACCTCTCGTTGCGTGTCAGTCGACTTCTTGTTATGTTTTCTAAATGTGATATTTTCACCCTCAGAAATGTCTTCTGAGTTCTGAAGATCATATGGGATGTTTCCCAGTCAAATTTGAATATATTTGTTAATGTTGCATATTTAGACATGTCGCCCCAAAATACGCTAATACAACCATCATTAGATTAAAAGAGTATGGAACTACACCCAATGCGGATGCTATCTGCCGTCACTAGCTCACAATCTCCACTATTTTTTGTCCTTGAAGTCATGGCTAAGGTGAATTTAAAGAAAAAAAAAAAGAAGAATCGACAAATTGCAAGTTAATAATCCAGTTAATTTCAACACGACAGGCACAACAAATCAGGTAGAAGATCATGCAACCTGATTTTGTTAGACGAGTCATGAACAAAAACTGGCTATACTATGAGCCACAGAATGTTTATAACTCGCATGTCTTAGTACGGCAATGTATGTACTTTTCCTTATAGTATATATCTAATAATCACTCCCTAAACAATTTTCTTTTATGCGATTTATTGCCTTTCGGAGTGATTTTACCTTGGCAAAAATGGATAATGATATCACATGAACTGTCATAATGGGAAAATATTTCATATTTTAAAATTTGATCAAAAAGCACAAGATGCCGCTTTAAACCCATAGTAATAAAAATAATATCATTTTTATCTCTAAATTTCCAAGTTGTTTTCACTTATCTAATCAAACGGAACACTTTGTTCTTAAAAGCATGAAAGGCCAGCCTTCTTTACCCGTGAATCGATTTCATCAGACTTATTACCTCATTTTGCTATGTTACTGATTTTTTTTCCCCAAAACGAAATTTTATCACCCTTATAAATGTTTTCAAAATTTTAGATGAAATGGGAACTGTTTCCCAGCTTATGAAGAGTACATAATTTTGTGAAAGTTGCTTATTTAGTGTTTTGGCTCAATTATTGTTTTTTTTTTTTTTTTTACAGTGACTCAGTTATATTTGTTTTGAATTTCTCATAAGCGTTTTTTTTTTTTTTTTTTTGGCCTTGGCATTTTACAACATTTTTTATGTGAAGTTACCATCACAAGTGAAAAGGTCACTAATGACCCATTTCCTAATGTAAAAATCCAAATAATATTCAGACGATATTAATACAGTTTATTCATCGTTTCTTCAACCTGCATTTTTTGTAGCTGTCATGCAAATGTATTTGTCTACGGAGATGAGGAACAAAGTTATAAGTGGTAATTAATTATATATCTCTGTATTGCGGTGGTAATTATACATTCTTTCTTAAATTTCTAGGTGATAGTCAAAGGCTCACATGAACTACGTCTCACGATGTATTACAGTTATGAGAGAGTTTACTTTACGAGGTTCGAAGAAATTTCGTAATTTTTCTACTGCAGATAAAAATAGAATACACATTCGAAGTTTTTAGCTTGTTTCTGTGATCCTGACAATAATTCAAGCTTTTTGTTCTTTAACACGTTAGATGGCATCTATCTTAGGTGAGGAGACTGTAGCACCAGTCGAGTAGGGCAGTACTCCCAAGGAGGATGGAAAGCTGATGACAGGGAGAGCTGGAGCTCCCGTTTCATCAGCCCTTAGGACTTGTTCCTGACCATCCCCCTTTGCTGAACTTTTTCAGTGTCTTAAATAACACAGAGAGTAGACCTGCATGCTCTCCAATACAAGTTTCTCTAACTGTCAACACCAAACTACATACACGCTACACACTACACTTCCTTTTCAAAAAACTCTAAAAAATGGCTAATGAAAATCGTGACTCGGAATCCCCGGGGGGGGGGGACCATAAATGCCCCCACCATCCGCCCCTCTCCCGGTGACGACTCTCGGAGCTGCCTGGAACCACTGTCTGACTCACGCCTTCTTCATTTCTGTAACATTCGCGGCCTTTCCTCTAACTTTCGCTCTGATGAGCACCACCTCTTCTCCTCTAAACCTCACCTTCTCTTTCTTTCTGAGACTCAGCTGTCTGAGACAACTGACAGCAAACCCTTTTCTGTATCCTCCTACTTTCTCTATTCTCATTTCAAAGCCAAAGGTGGCTGTTGTGTATATGTACGCAACGATCTATCTTGCTCTCGTGTTCCTGAACTTGATTCTTCTGAATTCTCTACTCTCTGGCTTCGGCTCTCCTGTCATTCTCTGACTAAATATATCTGTGCTGTTTACTTATCTCCTAATTCTACCGACTATCAAAAATTCTTTGACTATCTTACTTCTACGATGGAACACATTCTATCCATTTCTCCTTTCTCTGAAATCTCCATTCTAGGAGATTTCAGTGTTTACTACCACCTTTGGCTCTCCTCTCCTTTCACTGATCCACCTGGTGAACAAGCCTACATCTTCTCTATCCTTAATGACCTAGAGCAGCTTGTACAGCATCCTACCCGTATCCCTGACCGCCTTGGAGAGAGTTCCAACATACTTGACCTTTTCCTAACAACTAATCCTTCTGCTTACACTGTTAATATTTTCTCTCCGTTGGGCTCCTCCGATCATAACCTTATTACTATGACCTGTCCTATCGCTCCGGAACAGCCTGTGGACCCTTCAAAGAAACGCCGCCTGTGGCACTTTGGAGCTGCAGATTGGGAGGCCCTCAGGCAGTACTTCTTTGATTTTCCTTGGAATGATTATTGCTTCCATGGCCGGGAGCCGTCTGAGTGTGCCCAGCGCATTACGGTGGTTATTTTCTCGGGCATGGAAGCATACATTCCTCTTTCATATCCTCTGACTAATGCAAGAAAGCCTTGGTTTAATCACGCTTGTTCTAATGCTGTCCGCAACAGAGAGAGGGCCTTTAAAAGGTACCGGAGCCAAACCACCCCTGAATCACATATCTTTTATATTTCTGCCCGGAATCGTGCTAAGTCTGTTCTTCGCTCTGCTAAAAATAATTTCATCCGTGCTAAATGTTCCCAACTCTCCAACTCGAATTCTTCTCGCTCCTTTTGGCACCTTGCCAAAAACCTTTCTAACAACTTTACCTCATCATCCTTCCCTCCTCTTTTCTACTCTGATGGCTCTGTAGCTATTTCTTCTACTGATAAAGCAGATTTCTTTGCTCAGACTTTCTCCTCCAATTCTACCTTAGACGATTCCGGTGCTGTTCCTCCATCACTTCCCCCTCAGACTTCCTCATGACTGGCATTAAAATTTCTTCAGCTGATGTATTTTCTGGCATCACTGGCCTCAGTATTAACAAGGCATATGGGCCTGATGGAGTCCCTCCTGTTGTCCTCAAAAACTGTGCTTCTGTGCTTACACCCTGCCTAGGTAAACTCTTTCGCCTTTGTCTCTCAACGTGTACCTTTCCTTCTTGCTGGAAGTTTGCTCTCATTAAGCCAGTCCCAAAGAAGGGTGACCATTCCCAACCCTCTAACTATCTTCCAATTGCTTTAACATCCTGTGTACCAAAAGTTTTCGAATCAGTTCTTAACAGAAAAATTTTTAAGCATCTTTCCTGTCACAACCTTCTTTCTGATCGTCAGTATGGGTTCCGTCAGGGACACTCCACTGGCGATCTTCTCACCTACCTTTCAGACTCCTGGTCATCCTCCTTTCGGGGCTTTGGCGAAAGCTTTACCATTGCACTTGACATCGCAAAGACTTTCGATCGAGTCTGGCATAAATCTTTGATTTCCAAACTGCCCTCCTACGGTTTCTATCCTTCTATCTGTGCCTTCATCTCTAGCTTCCTTTCTGGTCGTTCTATAGCTGCTGTTGTAGACGGCCATCGTTCTTCTCCTAGACCTATCAACAGTGGTGTTCCTCAGGGCTCTGTCCTATCACCAACTCTCTTTCTTTTATTCATTAATGACCTTCTAAGCTGTACATCTAACCCTATCCACTCATATGCTGATGATTCCACCCTTCACCTTTCCATTCGATTTCCGCAACGTCCATCTCAGCAGTTACTTCAGCAAACAAGGGATGAGGCTATGGCACACCTAATGTCTGACTTGGCTCATATCTCTGATTGGGGTAAAAATAATCTTGTTATTTTTAATGCATCAAAAACTCAGTTCTTACACTTATCAACCCGACAAAATCTTCCTCAGGATTACCCACTAATGTTTAAAAATGTCCAGCTCTGTCCTGCATCATCCTTGAACATGCTAGGGGTTTCATTCTCTCGGTATTTGTCTTGGAAAGAACATATTACATCTCTTGTGAAATCTGCTTCCAAGAG
>JAGKTI010032490.1:0-11887 GCA_018397915.1 Birgus latro
GCATTGGGAGCCTGAGTTAACCCTTCAGTCTAAGTTACCTCCATTTCTCCCTTGTTATCTCCACACTATTTAATCCTTCCGTCTAAGTTACTCCCATTTCTCCTTTGCTATTTCCAGACTACTTCCTTCAGTTTAGAGTAAGATTCCTACACTGAATAACTTGGCCTGGTTGTAGCGAAATTAATACAAATTGACACTGTACTGATGAGGGTTTAAGATTTTAATGATCAATTCTCTAGATGATAAACAAGAGTGATTAGCATAATGATGGTAATGCTAATAATGGTCTTGATTCATGAAAGTAATAAAACGATGATGACGATGACGTTCTAGCCTCATAAAAATAATAAAACGATGACGATGATGATTATGATGACGATGATGAAAGTGAAATGTCTTAATTACTTACACGAGAGGAAGAGAGAAGCCGATATGTACACACTCCACATCCTTTTCTGTGCGTTTCCCAGTGCGTACAAGTCACATGTGCATCTGAGTCGTGTACGCTGTTTCCCTGTACACTTTCAAGCTTATATGTACTTTTGTGGAACTTTCTCGTGTACGCCTTTACAACGAAGTCTTACAGGTATACACGGAAGACTTGCTAAGCTTACATGTGTAAGTTTTTACTATGTACGTTTTCATGCAAGCTAAAAAATATATAAAAACAAGCCTTACTTTTCTTAGAGAGAGAGAGGGGGGGAGAAAGAAAAATGAGAATCAGTGAAAATTTATGGTGAGGTTACACGCAAAGCAGTGACAGGGGGGATTTAAAAAAAAAAAAGTTAAAAATAAAAAAGTGAACAACTTATTGTATGGCCGGCTCTAATGGGTATCTAACGGTGCGTCACTAAATTTAGATCGACAAGAAATTGGGTAATGGGCAGAAAGAGTGGAGTAAGGAGCGCGTGGGCAAGGGGGCTGTTGTGAGGAGCGTCGCGTCACCCCTGTTAAGGTTGCAGAGAGACTGACGCTGACTTTGCCTGTGCCGCTGCATCGTGAAACTCCATCCCGGCAGCCACTTAAATGTCGGACGTATGATAACAATTGCTAAACCCATCTTATTCCTATTTTATGCTACTTCTCTTCCAGTTTAATTATAAACTAATAATTTTGTTTAAGAGCGCCACAGCGATTTTATAAATGAAACAATGATGACAATTACAAGGTTTCTTTCAGCATCACTCCAACTGCCCGACGTATACTTAAGTTGGCAAGTAACTTGGAGCTTAAGTTAGCGCGTAAGCTGACACTTAAGTTGGTACGTAATTTGGCACTTAAGTTGGAGCGTAAGTTGGTATTTAAGTTGGCGCGTAAGTTGGCACTAAAACTGGCACGAGTTGGTACTTAAGTTGCCATGAGTTGACACGTGGTCATTTAAGCTAGCACTTAAGTGCCAACTCACGAGGCAACTTACGTGCCAGCTTAAATGCTAACTTACGTGCCAGCTTAAGTACAAACTTATGTCGCAACTTCAGTTGGAAGCTGGAGCTTAAGTTGGCACTTAAGGTGGCACGTAAGTGGTATTTAAGTGCCAACTTATGTGCCAACTCGTGTCAACCTATGCACCAACTTAAGTGTCAACTTAAGTTGAAAGCTGGCACATAAGTGGCACTTCAGTTGCACTTAAGCGGGACTTAAGGACAACCTACCATAACCCTCATATCTCTCTCTCTCTCCCTCTCTCTCTCTCTCACACACACACACACTAATTCTTCGCCAGCACCCAGAAGCAGGTGGTCCGTCTTGTCAGCACACATAATGAAGTTTTAGACCCTCAATTTAGACCCCCACCCACAACCCCACCCTCCACCACCACCCCAGCCTCTTACGGTAATCACCCACCACCCCTTAATGCCACTGGGTATATCATTACTTCTGTTTTATGCTATATCATTTTCAGAGATCATTAGCTAAATGTGTTTCCATCACACCGCCTTCATTAATTTCAGTGTTCTTTAATAATTATATAATGTAATAATCTACATATATATGTTATACAACCCCATATCATTCCTTGCAACCCGAGGGGCATCTCCTCCTCTAAATAAAATCGTCTGGTGTGATCTAGAATAAAATTTGTCCTCGGGCTGGCAAGGTTGTCTTAATACCCCTACTGGCAAAGAGCTACTTTTTGTTGCAATACAGCTGAAGGTAAAGGCAAATCCCATACAGTATGTACAGTTATAAGGATGCTCTAAGTTACATACATACCGGTCGACCTAATTTATGAACAGTATCGTAAAAGTACAGCATCACCAACCTAAACCAAACTCCCACAAAGTGAGACTGGGAGATCTTAGATAAGACTATTATGGTCCACTTAGGTACATGAATCAGAGAGAAGTCACACGCGTACTATCTTAACCCTACTGTGGGGGGCGTGGGGATAGGGAAGGTCAGCATATCCCGACGCCATTACAGAGAGGAATATTTGTTTGAATATGACAACTTATGATTCACAAACTTAATTCTCTGTCGTATTCTTTTGGTGGAATAATCCTATGTCTCGTCTTCCTTCAAAATGGATTTCATAGTTTGAAAGAAAATCGTCCCAAGCTAGTTTGTAAATCTGATACACCCAAACTTGTGATCATTCTCTATGGTCATTGTTTTGGTAGAAAAAGGGACATGGGTAAAGAGGCTCCCTGGCATCTCTTAACGATTTATTTTCCAAACTACTCATTCATATCCTCTTTCTTGCTTCACATATCTTTTTAATGTCGACATAGACAGCAAGAATAACACACACGATTATGGTAAAGGACCAGATATCGCACAACAGACTTGAGTCTCCTCTTCGTCCGTCTCGATAGTATTTTGTGCATCTTGTCCACGTCAGATTCACAAAAAGAGTTAGGGTGAGATATTTTTACCATCGTAACTACAGGACTATGTTTCTAGGGGAAAAACAAGAGATAAGGGAAGATTTTAGGTTAGAACTTTCTTTCCTCGTCCTAGCCCTCGAAACACATAGAAGCCCGTGCTATACTCATTTGACTTTAAATTAACCTAAAATTGCCATCTCATTATCTTGAATGCCAAGTTGAAACAATAGATTAACACTAGAATGTGATGCAAGTCACGAAGAAGTGTTATGGAAGTTATGCAGAACCGTAAAAGTCTTTTTCTGCCACTGAGCTACATAAGCTGCAAAAAGGGGAAAAATAATCTTGGTCATGATAAAGCAAAAGAACTACAAAGTTCCTTGTTTCCGATCGTATACCAGAAACATCTACAAGTTAAGCAAATTCAAACTTATTATAATTCATTCTACTCCACGCCTGAATATCCGGATGATGAATGGACAATTTAGAAAAGTCTGAAAAGATAGATCATGCAAAATTAACGCGACAGACTCAATTTCCGTTAGTAAAAATCAGTATCATTCTACAATGTCTTAAGCATCGCTGGCTTCACGTAGGCTACAAGTCATGAAAGTTAATCTTAAACCATGAAACTGCAATACTTGGTACCGCTAGTGAAAGGTTCCACTACACCAATATGTAAAATCTGGGAAATTCATTACCACTCTAGGCTTAAGTCTGCAATATGTTCATAACATTTCATAACCACTGTACTGTATAAATCCTGTTTGCTCTTAGGAAACTTAAATACATACTCCTACGAGCTACATGCGGTCAAATACACTATAGGACGATTTTACAACCTGAAGGAGCATCTCGTCCTCTACAGTATATTTTCAAAATTTCATTCTAGTAATAAAACTTGCCGTCATGTCAGGATTGCACTTCGACTCCCAGGTAAACCCAGAGTTTCCATGACAACTACGGAGGTGCACGATTACTGAAATAATGAGCACTTGTGACAAGAAAACTTGGAGACCTAGGAATCAGCTCTTGGCGCCAGCCACCGTGAACACACATCCTCAAATCTGCACGTTTTCTTAATAAACTTGATACACTGTGTTTAGATGAATATATAACTTGCCTAATTCATGATAACTGGATTACGTCACTTTACATTAGTTAAAGATGATGAAACACATTACGATGGAAAATTTGCTGATGGTTCTTGGCTGAAGAAGGTGTGTGGCAAGACCCATCACCTTTTGTTGTATTAGCACTGTGTACCTTGTACAACAATAAATATTTCATTTCAGTGCAATACCTAGTCTACTGATGTTTTCTTTGACAACTTCAGGATCCAACAACCTTGATATCAATCAGTTATTTCTTGTTCTTTTACTTTCCACACAGCAACGGGCATATATGAAATATATACTAGTTTCCGTTTTCCGTCGTTTTCGTTTTATTTGGGTGTCGATGTTCGATCGGGTTACTCGGATTTCAACCCCCATCTTTAATGATGATGTGGTTCTCACCATATGAATTTTCTAAAACACTTGATAGTATGATTGAATTCATTACTTTATTAGACAGTTTCCTTAGTAGCTAAAAACCATATTGTTGCCAAATATTAACGACGTTAATTCCACTAACACATTTCAGTCATTGGGACGAGGTGTTTACATCGTGGATGTGAGGATGGTCCTTCTACAACGTGTTTACCGACGACATACGAGCCAGGACTAAAGGACTTCTTAATTCTGTAGAGGAGTTAAAAGTGAATGTGAACATATGAAACAAGTCTGTAGTTATGAATATTTGAGGAATTATGTTCTCGTAACCTAAATATGATCGCTTTATGGAATGTCGTTTGATTGGCTTTAGGCCTAATAATTTTCTGATTTGATGGATGTAACCTATACAGACAGGGTTTGACAGATTCTTGTTGCATATTTAGAGTGCTACGCATATGGAGTGCTTCATCGTAAGAACACCTTGCCCAATCGTGAATGCCACATCCAAACTTGGCATCCTTTAGGTCTAACCGCAGCAAAGAAGGAAAGATGTGATTTAGACTGTTCGGCTTGCTTTATGTAATATCTACGATTATGGCTGCATATCAAAACTAAACAATGAACTTACCAAAATTTTTTGAGCTGGGTACCCCATGTTAGAAAATAATGTGATCTGTTTTAGGACAGGTCGAACAGTGACAATGTTTGGGTGGGGAGCTGTATCAAGACTTACGCCAGCAATGTCACTCTCGTGGTTGGTGTGTCGGCGGTTCTCCTCATCCTTACTAGCACCTCGGGTCTCAGCTGGCCTGGAAGTGTCATGTAGAAAAACAGCACTTCTTGCTCCCTGCCAGTATTTACCATTCCAGAAAAGAAGTTATGCAAAAAGCAAGGATAGAAAGGGTAAAGGTAAGTACAGTATGGGACATCTGAAGCTGGAGTAGCAGACTATTATGTTACAGGAGAATTTTTAAAATAATGTGAATAACATTAAATTGCAGGAACAAGGGTTCAGTTTGTAGTAACTTCAGCTGCTTAATATCATATGATATACAACCAGTCTCATTATATATTAGCATATTTCTGTTGCAGTAAAAATAAACCAAGAGAATAAAGTGAGGGAACACTGTTCACCAGTTGAATATACCAGTACATCATGTTTAATAAATTAAAAGTCAGCTATTGGACAAATCCTTGATTCACTAAACAGCCCTGGTGCTGGAGCATTGGTTTAACAAGCTCGGCCATCCAGTTGTACAAACGTAACTCACCTCTTTCCCAATCCCGTGGGGAAAAAAAAAATGTCGGCAACAGCCTCCAGTCCACAGGCTCATATTTCAGATGAATCGAGCTACAACTACTGCTGAACAGTCCGTGTTGTCATAAGCATCATTAGCTAAATCTGGGATTAGCAAAATTTCAGTCTTGGTGGCATTAAACTGAGAATGTAGGTAAATTTAGGATCTCCCATGCACCTGCTGCTGTTTGTACATGTCCACAGGAAATTATTTGAAGTGCTGAGATTGCTGTAATGGATGGTTATAAAAAGCACACCAATATATTCATGTATATCCTGCTGTAACACATTAATAATTTCATCCTCACAGACAAACAGCCCAAGGCCCATGTGACTGAAGAAGAAATGGCCGAAGTGGTGAATGTGACTAAGATGCTGGACCATTTTGCACATATTGTGGAGGACCTCAAGCAGGACTACATCAAGAACCTCTCCCTTAGAACAGCCATAGGTACTAACTGTTTTTAAACCCCTTGAATCTGATGAGCTAGGATTCTAGGGGCTTAAATGGTGTGAATAACCCTACTCATCCCATTTATCTGACAGATGTAGGGTTAGCACGTTTGCTACAGAGGGATGCCTTCATATGGTGGCACTTATGTAACAATATGGGTCCATTGCCTGGCTATACAAAGCATCCCCCAGCTCTCCTCTCTGTCCCCCAAAAGGAGGATGGTGGACTGTGGGAGGAGAGCAGTTTCAGCATGCATTCCACTGGGTTCACATTTCAGATAAACCTGGGGCTAGTTACCACTAGGGTGAGCATGAAAATGATAAAGTCTTGAACAGTATATCCTCCTTATATCCTCTCCTACACTGCATTTCACCTGACATGGCAGTAGGTGGTGCCCCTGTTAGCTGGGTGGAGAGATGCAAATGTAGTGTCCATTAAGGAACTAAACATCCATACCACTCCCTGTGCCAGCTCATCAAATTTCATGCAGTGACAGCATAGCATTCAAGTTGGAGTGGCCCAGTGCCATCAGATGAAAATTAACAAACTACACCACTCATCCTTTCCTTTCTTCTTCCCACAGGTAGTTTAGAGACACTCCCAGTGCAGCTTGAGGGGGACGAATATCCACTGAACGAGGTGGCTCAGGTGCTGCGTAAAAGTCCTCAGATGGTGATCATTAACGCCTCAGCCTTCCCACAAGCCGTACCTGGCATTGTCACTGCCATCAGGGAATCCGGCATGAATCTCAACCCACAGCAGGAGGGAACGTCCATTATTGTGCCAATACCAAAGTAGGTAAAGGAAAATCATCATCATCATCATCATCCAAACCTTACTGATAATTTTCAGTGTAATCATCCTGACTATATTTTTAATCATTGTCCTGTTAATCCTACTTCATATCATCCTAAAACTGTATTGTATAATCTCATAAACATCAGCCTGTGACAGTAATGAATGTCCATCATTCTGCCATATAGCAAAGTGAGAAAAAGGAACATCATCTTCAGTATAGTGTAGAGTACTTACAGGTACAGTATACTTACAGTCATCTTTTTTCTCTACCTGCAGATATTATATTTAGCTCTGCAGAGACCTGTCATGGTGCAGAGATTAATGTTTATAGTTTGTACTGTATTACAAAATGCTGTACTGTACTGGTATTCAGTTGTCTCAGTTATTTTAGGCTGCACAAATAGTGAGTCACAATTATGTGATATACTGTCGAGATACTGGCCAGTCTACAAATCTAACTGACTTATGGACATTTGCAGGGTCACTAAAGAATATCGAGAAAATTTAGCCAAAAGTGCAAAAACATTGTTCAATCGGTGTAAGGAACAGCTGAAAGATGCCCAGAACCAGTACATTCGCAAAGCAAAGAAGAAGGAGGGAAGTGTGTCTGACGACGTTATTTACAATGTTCAGCTAAAGGTGAGAATTTATTACAGTGTACCACATTTGTTCTGATCCGACCAAGAACCTTAACCCATTTCAGCTCAGTTGATAGCCGGGGTTTTGTCAGACTGGAGAACTGATTTGTCTTTTTTTTTTTTTTTTTTTTTTATGCAAGGAAGAAGGAACCAAAGGCCACGGGCCTGCAACCTAGGACTCATTTCTACCTCTTAATATACAGCCAAATCATAGTATTCAAGTTGTGGGAGTGGCAGGGTTCTGTCAGTGAAAGCAAACTGACTCTAGTATAGCACCACCTTATTGCATATGCTCCCATGCTACAGTAACTGTTCTTTATGAGTTGCTTTTTTTTCAGTGTTTTGGCTCAAGCGTGTACATATAAAGGATGATTGGGTTTATTACCAAACTCACATAATGCTACTAATGCAAGGAAATGTTTGTACTAAGTATGCCAACCCAGGCCCCCATGCTGGATGATTGACAAAAATAGAATTTGCTAATAAATAAGAGTAAATTACAGAACATTTGCCTACTTGAATCAATTGCTGTCTGTGAAACTGCATAAAATCATACAGAGACAGTAAGAATGAAGTAGACACCCAATTTTAGTGAAGTGGTTGAACCCTTCTGTCTGAGAACATCATATACTGGTATATCATTCTGCCTCTTGACAGTTATATTTGGCTTTGGATAGTTTTTTTAAACAAAAGTGTTACTGTGTTACATACAATCTTCCCTAACTCCTTCAGAACCAGGGGCTGTCTTAAATTTGGATAAAGGCATCTGGTTGCAGCAAGAATAAGCTTCAATGTCATCACATGTGAATGGTTACTGTAGGTAATCTTTCAGGGTAGAATTTGGAATTATTATTTTTAGTGCATACTTCATTGCTTTGAGTCAGATAAACATTAATACACATGCTAGTATAGTCAGTGGTCACAAAATTTAACCTAATGTCTCTTGTCAGTTGTAACATGCCCATCTCTTAGTTCAGGGCTGGAAGCATTCAGTTTACCAAACAACACAGTATAAACATTGCAATTAACAAGATTGCTTTTGCATTCACAAACAGATTCGCGAGATAGCAGACAAACATGTGCAAGAAGCAGAGGCGATGATGACTGCCAAACAGAAGGAGTTGCTACAAACAAATAAATGATTATAATACTCTGATGTATAGTATATGTTCTCTGTATTCTGTTAACCACACTTAGCTGTTCATAATTTTTGTCTAAATGTTTATTATTAAAGACAAAAATTTTTACCAAAGACTTTCCTTCAGCCTTTGTACAACAGTGTCCAGTTTACCAACTCTTACATTTAACAGGTAAAATTAAATATGCATCCATCAGTCCACAGTATGAATGTTGGTGAAAGCATCTGTCATCACAGAGATAAGGGGGCTATGAAAATGGTAATGTTTACAGCCAGTCCCATAGTACTCCTTCAGGTGGTGGTGCAAGGTCATACACACACCCTTAACTCACTATCCCCCAAAAGGAGGACAATGAACTGCAGATGAAGGACATCTTCAGCTTGTAGTCCACTACATTCACATTCAGACAAGCTTTGGCCAGCAACAGGGTAATTTGCCTATGCCCCCAGTGGAATTATATAACTGAAAACTGTTAGTGACTTTTTTCAGGTTCCTAATGCACACAACAGATGACCTTCACCTTACTGGTGCATCTAACCATTAGACCACCAGACTGTGATGCATTCATTCAGCATCTAATCCTGTGTTGCCCCATGATGAGCGTAGGAGCCTGGGGCTAGGCAAGTTGGTCCTGACATTTAAGCTGTAAGTGATCAGCCTCACTCATCCCTGAGAGGCATTACGTGAGCAATAAACCCCAACCACTCCTTGGATATAAGCCTGCACCAGCTCAATCTGTTTGGAGAGCCTTAATTACCCACTAAACCACCAGGTGCCATAATTTTGTTATATGGTTACAACCCAGCATACCAATGGTTTCCTGGTGTACAAAAAACCATTTTGCTCGTCAGTGTAGAGTCACCCATAGACAGAGGGAAGAAGAAAAAATGAAGGAGAGGAAGGAAGGAGAGAAGAGAGGAAAGGGCAAGCACCCGAGAGCAGCACTACACAAATTAAATACAGGTATTCCTTTTTCTACAATGAGTAAGGTAAAAACTCCCAAATCTGTTACCCCATCTGACCTTTCCCTCCAAGTCTGACATTAAGAATGCATCCCTTTCTTCACATAATTATCTTCTGAACCTGCCAATATACATTATGCACTTTTAAATTTTTTCCTAGATATCTTTAGCTGAGGCCTATATGAGAGAAATGTATGAAGCTAAGAGTCTACATATGCTGAATACATTTTACTGATTATCTGCTGATACTCCAAAACTTTCACTTCATTTGGCCGAATCTGTCAATTAATAAAAAGTATGAGGTCATAAAGGACACTGAAGCACAAGTAGGATTTGACACCAACATGGAAAACTATGCATCTAGACTATACAAGGGTACAAAATTAAGTTTCCCAAAAGAATACAAGTGTAACCTGTTCAGTTTTAAGTGAACATATCTGTTTCCCTAACAACCAAGTATACGATGATGCTGTATTGATTTTATACATAAGGTTGGTAAAAATAATTCCTGAACTTTAAGCATTTTATGCACCATTCACACACAAACACACAATTATATTACATACTAATTACATCAACATCAGCTGGGCAGATGTCATAATATGTTACAGTAACTTAGTAATTAACCCCACGAATCGAGATGTCTTTTTTAGTTTATCCTTGCCATCCCCTGATGATTTAATTCACCTCAGGAATCCATTTTTGGACTGAAGGTTTTAGATACAACATTCATAAACTCCTTCAATACATAAGGACATCCTTAAATTAGATACAACCGTCCAGTAGCAAGAACAAATTAATAGGATATCACCTGGATTCTAGGGGTTAAAGGACTATCTCATCACCTTGATGGATGATAGTAGTAGTACTGTAGTTGCAACCCTAGGCTCATCTGAAAGTGAACCCAGAGGACTGCAAGCTTAAGTTGCCCTCTTCCTGCAGTCCACCATCCTCCCTTTGAGGGACAGGGAAGTAGTTCAGGAACATTTGTATAACCAGGCAGTTAAGTCACATTATATCAGCGCCACCACATGCAGATGTCCCTCTTCAGCGCATTGGTAGATGATAAAACAAACATCTATCAAAGATCTGAAACTTCCATAATATTTTATAAAATATTCTGAAATATGCACAGCACAGCAGAGAGAGAGATGAAAGAAGACTATACATATAAAGAGATCAAATAATTAGCATTATCAAAGGTAGTATTGCTTTATATACAGTACAGGATAGGACTGGGCAGCACTACATGGCATTCAGAACCAGTCACCTTAAGAGCACAGGGCTGGATTCACAGATGAGGCCATCCTAACCACAGAGGTATGAGCACCATCCACCAAGAGATGCAGATCTTTGTCTCCAACCACAGCTCGACTCTTAAGTTCTGAATTGTGACCTACCCTTCTCTTGCTCTGAGGCTGCAAGGTATAAGTGTCAGGACTATCCAGGATATGAGTCACAATTCAAAGCACAGGAGTAGAGCTGTTTTTCTAAACAAAAACATGCATCTCATGATGGACGGTGCTGGTCCCTCTTTGGCCGAGAGGGCCTTAAATAAACATCAATTCCCAGTCATAAAGGATATCTGATTCTGGAGGTGGGAGTAGAAGAATAGTACAAGGTCTTCCCAAATCCCCCATTCCTTATGCAAAAACACATTTTACTTATGAGGGAAATTACAGATTTTTTTTTTCCCCCCTACAGGGAGAAGGAATGGAGAAAGCAAGAGAAATGCATTTGGATGGTTTGACTATGTTGAAAGAATGGAGAATGAAAGACTGACTATAAAAGTGTGTGAGTGAGGTGGGTGAGGGGGAGACCAAGGATGAGATGGAGGTATGGCAGTCCGATGGTGGAACAAAGGGTAACATGAAGGCAATTCGTTTGCCACCCCTTCCAGGATTAAGGTGTCTGGCTATATACAGGTACAGTAAATACTGTAGACAGACAGATAGACATAAATATACAGATAGATAGATAGATATTTTTCTGCAGGGAGGGCAAGGAAAGGAGACTGCAGAAACTTCCACTGTCTCTTGTCCTTCTTACAAAACAAATCACAGGTATGACTGGTAATCGATGGTTAATATGTCTGAATTCCTCCCCAAGATAATTTAATCTTGAAAAACTGTACAGCACACAATTATGTCACAAGATCTGCACTAAAGGCTGTACTCTCAGTGGTTTAAGAGGCTTCCTAGCACCTCTTCCTTGGTTATCTATTATGAATGCTACATCTTAACCCTTTGGGCCCAGGGAAATCTGCTCAGTTTTA
>JAGKTI010032492.1:0-11887 GCA_018397915.1 Birgus latro
CTGCCTGAGGGGATGCTTGTCGGCTTCCCTACATTCTCGATTTCCCGCCAACGGGAGCATAGGGCCCGGCAGCGATGATCTGCTGCCCCTCGTCAGACCCCGAGGAAGAGGCTGTGACTCGAGGCTCCCCTCAACAGGAAAACTGCCACTCCCTCTTCTGTTGACGATCCGGCACTGTCTAAGACCACGGCACAAATACACGAGCAACCATCGATGATGGAGGAGGGGCAGGAATCTTCAGATCCTGCCTCCATGGCCGAGGAAGCGTCGACCGGCTCCTCGGCCGAGGAGATTCGTGAGTCCTTCCCTCCTCCAGCAGTGGAGGGCCCTCCATCTCGCCCTCCAATCATCGACCTCAAGGATCGGCTAGATGTAGCCTCCTACTGCCACTTCCTGACCCTCGATGTTCACATCCGGTCGTACTAGCTCGGAGCCACGACCTACACCACCCTCTACGATCTGCTCCGGGCATGGGTGAGGAGATCAGACCCGTCCTGATCATCCGCGGGGAGGAGGCACGTCTAGCCGATCTTAGAGCTTTTTATCACATGCTCCCGTCACGACTGCGGTAAGAGCTCGGCCGGTAGTGACGTGAGGCTGCTCTAATTATTTTCCTCATTATATCTGGTTGGCCTAATGTCCCCTAAGTGGACGATGGCCATTAAGCCCCTAGGAAAAAAAATTGGGAGGCAGTTGAGATCCGGCTCGGCTCAGTAACAGACTGACTCTGTTTGATTTCTTTTGTTGATTTCACCTATGACTGTTTGATCTCTTTTGTTGATTTCACCCATGACTCCGTTTGATCTCTTTTTGCTGACTTCACCTTGACCTTGTGTGTGTTAGTGTTGTGTTAGTTGTGTGTTAAATTTAAGGTAGTTGTGGTTAAGTTAGGTGATGGGAAATTAATCTTAAGTAATAAAGTTGTGACTTTACTTTGGTTGTATTAGTAAATCTTTGGATTAAGGTGTAAGTCACTTGAATAAGAACCTAAGTCACTGACAAGATATAAAATTGAGAAACCTATAAATCATAGCAATCATATTTTACTTTCAGTGGTTATGATTCAAGCTTGTGATAACTTCATATCCCCCTATGACTACTTCAGTTCTGACCTATGAGGTTGCCACAGGATTTGGGAGCCCATCCGGGATCTTACTCACATCTCGTAAGAAAGCACACACAAAGTCTGGCTGAAGGATTCTTTAGTTAAATAATATCGCGTGTATCATCTCTCCAGAGTCAGTTCGGTACTTTCCCACCTCTCAACTCTCTCTCGTCCCGTGATCAATACGGACGAATTTCCACAGCAAATCGTGATCTTATTTCATTACTGACTTATTGAAGTTCACACCTTAGTCCCTCTCATTCACTCACAGTATTCGAGACGTAAGGGCCTGACCTCTGTAACCATTTGTCCTGGTTACCATAAGCATTGTGGGTGTTTATTTGAAGAGGTCTACTCAATAAGTCGTCATAAGTCATGCCTTGCTCATTTTGAGTCTCATATCACGCTATAAAAGTCACTGTTAATTTTGAGCCTGATTAACAGAAACAAACCTTATTACTTTTTTAGCGGGATATTCCTTTTTATATGATTTCACTAGTGTGTATACTGACACACCAGACTCACTCATGGCCTTTATTGCCTGGTGCTAGAAAGTTATTATAACTTATCTTATCTCATCTAGTGTTGCTTTCACCTCTCAGTATGTCCTTTGATGCTAAACAATTTGAGAATGATCCTGCAGGTGAGCTTAGTAAGCTTAAATATGCTACTAGGGATGACTTTTCTTATTTACTTTATAAATGGGATATTTCCTTTATAACTTCACTGACGCGTCACCAGCGACTTGAACTTGTAACTGACCATTTGGTGAAGATGGACTTAATTAAGGAGCCAGGCCTAGACCCAGAAGACGGTGATTCGGAGGACGGAGCGAAAGAACCGCCTGTAGAGCGAAGCAGGTCTCCTGAACGAGTGCGTTTAGAGGTAGAACTACACCAGTTGAATGCCCAAGAAAACGAAAAACAAAGGGTTTTTAAGGCCCAGGAGGACGAAAGACAAAGGATTTTTTAGGCCCAGGAAGACGAAAAACAAAGACAGCACGAATTAAGACTGGCCCAAACTCAGCCTTTATCTGTCCAAAAACATTAAACTCGTTCCCTTTTTCGTCGAGTCAGACCCAGATGGGTATTTTCAGCTATTTGAGAAAACTGCTAATCACTTGAAATGGCCATCTGATCAATGGATATGGTTACTACACCCGAAACTGACAGGGAAGGCAGCTGAAGTTTTTCTTACTCTCTCTTTAGAAACCAGCGACTATACGACTATTAAGTCAGGTATCCTGGACGCTTATTCAATCACAGTAGAAGGTTACAGACAATCTTTTATGAATCTCTCCAAGGCTTCCCAGTCCAATTATGCTGAATTCGCAGTTAAAATCTTAAAGGCTTATGATCAGTGGTTAAAAAAGGCTAAGGTAACTACTATGGAAGGAGTTAGAAATCTTTTGGCAATGGAACAGTTTAACAGAAGATTACCTCATCATGTAATGCTTTACCTTGCTGACAAAAAAGGGACTGATCTATTGAAGGCTGCCAAACTGGCTGATGAGTATTCACTCATTCATAAGTCTGGGAGTCCTCGGACTCAGCATAAACTTGTGAACTCCTCCTCTGATAGCAAATCTGTGACCCCTTCAATTTTTCGTTCCTCCGGCTCTGTTACGAATAAGAATAACCCCTTATTCTGCCTTTATTGTAAGAAGGAAGGTCACAGTATTATTTACTGCAAAGACCCCAAGTGTCGTCAGTCCAAGCACTATGTACCTTTTACCAACCCTAGTGTAAAATCCGAAACAGCCCAGAGACCAGTGAAACCTGAAACTCCTCAGACACCAGTTAATCATATTGTGAACTCAAACTCTGGGGATGATCCTTTTGCTCAATTTATGTCCCGGGGTCATGTATCACTAAGTAGTGAGTCTCCTCAGTTTCCAGTCAAAATCCTCAGAGACACAGGCGCTTCCCAAAGCCTGTTGTTGCGAAAGTGTTTGCCGGGTGTCAAAGGAAATGCCACGGGGGATCGGGTTCTGCTAAGACAGCTAAACTCTTCGTTACCTGCTGTTGATTTGGTTAGGATCCATCTTAAGAGTGATCTTGTTCAGGGAGATGTGAGGGTAGAGTTGATTGTTGATCTTCCAATAAAAGAAGTAACACTGATATTGGGTAATGATTTAGCAGGTGGTTTAGTGGTACCAAATGTTCGAGTTCGAAGTGCTCCAATGGACGTCTCTCCTACTTCTACCCTTGACAAGGAACAACCTGACTTGTTTCCGGTATGCGTGATGACGCGCTCACAAGCACAGGCTGGAGAGAACACCACTGATGTAATTAGTTCTCAAGTTGATGTTGGTTCACAAATTCTCTCTAGGGATAATTTAATCCTGGCGCAAAGTCAAGATAACACTCTAGCTTCTTGCCGTAGTCAGGCTATGAGTTCAAAGGAGGCTGTGGTAAAGATCCCTGGTTTCTATTATGACAATGGTGTACTAATGCGCCTATACAGACCACCTCGGTTAACTTCAGCTGATGCTTGGGCTAATATAACTCAAGTTGTTGTTCCTTGTAGCTTGAGACAATCACTACTTAAACTCAGTCATGATGGTGCTAATGGCCACTTGGGTGTATAATAAGACCTACCACAAGATACTGGATCACTTCTATTGGCCAAACCTTAAAAATGATGTAAAAAGGTTCGTACAATCTTGTCATGTTTGTCAGCTGGTAGGCAAAGTTAACCAACCTATACCTCCAGCTCCCCTTCAGCCTATTCCAGTCTCATCTGACCCTTTTGAACGTATCATCATAGATTGTGTGGGAACCTTACCTCGCACCAAAAAGGGAAACCAATTCATCTTGACAGTCATGTGTCCAACAACCCTTTACCCAGAGAAATTTCCCTTGAAGAACATCCATGCAAAGACTATAGCTGCTCATCTTACTTCAATGTTCACTCGGGGTGGTATTCCTCAAGTAATTCAAACGGACAGAGGGTCCAACTTTACTAGCAAATTATTTTCAGAAGTGCTTGACGACCTCGGCATCCAAAAAAAGCTGTCCAGTGCTTATCATCCCGAATCCCAAGGTGTACTGGAACGCTGGCATCAAACCATTAACGTAATGACGCGTAAGTTTTGCCTTGAGCATGAACGGAATTGGGATGATTCCTTACAGTATTTGTTGTTTCTCTTCAAGAGGCGAAACAAGAAAGTTTGGGATTTTCTCCTTTCCAACTCCTTTGTGGAACACAGGTACGTGGCCCATTGAAAGCTGTTAAAGACAAATGGCTAAGTAATGACAATGCAACTCAAGAAACTGTGTCTAGCTATGTTTCAAAATTACGTAAAACACTCTTACAAGTGCGTACATTTTCTCAACAAAACTTAGCTCAATCTCAGCAGAAGATGAAAGAAATATTTGACTCAAAGTCCAAAGTTCGAAAGTTCAAGGTAGGAGAAAAAGTACTAGCTTTCATTCCTACTAATACCATCCCACTGTCTGCTAAGTTTTCTGGCCCATATAGAATATCAAAAGTACTCTTAAATAACAGCTATGTTATAGATACACCTGTTAGAAGGAAGCCTCAACAGCTAATCCATATAAATCGCCTTAAGAAATATTGTCAGAAAAGGCAAACCACAATCGCCGGCCTCACACCGCGAACTGCCCAGGCCCCCGGCTGCATACAGCAGGACCCTTCCGGTGACGTCACCACTCGCGATGCAAAAGGTGTGTGCGCGCGCACACACACTAACAGCAATATGCACTAACACTCCCGTCGTCTCTTCTTAATTTGACAAAAGATTCCAAGGACGAAGCTGGATGGTCTATTAGTGTCTGATACACACTATGTATCCAATTCATAGACTTTTGTGTGAGTACCATCAACACCCGATACGCACCATGCATCCAATACATACACTTTTGTCTAATTACTATCAAGACCCAGTCTGTGGCCACATACAGATATGTGATGTCTCTTAAAGTATTATAAACTGCTGCATGCAGCCGCTCGGTCGAGGCACCTTTCTTTGTGAGACAATCAGCCAGTTGTTGTGATGTATCCACCCAAGATGCTTCATCAATCTCCCCTCGCTCCAACATGTCTTATAATACAACAATATCAATGCGCAATCTTCTGTCTTCTACGCTCCTACAGGAGTAAAGGGCGTCCACCAGACTCTTGTTGTCGGCGAAACACTTTATTTTGATCTTTCCACATCCAGAAACCTCACGCAATATGTTGGCGAGATATACAGCAGTCTCAGCACATTCAAGCAGTGCCAACGCCTCAGCAGATAAGGTAGATTTGATGACCTTCCTGATCTTTCTTGTCTGCCAGAATATAGGACATCTTGCCTCACTAGCATCTCGTAGGAAGATCACAAAACTTCCCTGAGATCCAAATGCCTACAAGGTTGGCAAGTGAGGCATCCGAAAAGCACTCTATATGACAGTCCTTGATCGGCCCCAATCTTGGAATGTATAGCTTCATGTTGTCAGTCTTCACCCTTGACATCACCTTATTGAGTCTAAGCAAATCCGGTACGGTAGCTCGGTTGCTAGTCACACTCAACTCGCACACATCAAAGGCAATATATGGGCGAGTGTGTGTGGCAGTCCAGTTGAGTTGCCCAATTTATGCTCGGTACTCCGTTTTCTCAGACTCGGACAGCTCTCCTGATTTTACTGCTGCACGATGTCTACTCAGCATGACTGGTTTCAAAGATGAAGCATACTGGAACTGGTCGAGCGTTATGCTGCCATCAGTGTTGGAGATGACATTGAGACCAACGTATTTTAAGGCTTTTGATTCTGAACTGCCGATGAGGAATATTTGACTCAAACGGTTTATCACTTGCTGTTCAAACTCATGTGTACCAGCCCAAAGGAAGTCGTCGACATAGATGCATACAATGTCTTCGACTTTGCCACTATTGCTCCAAGAGAACAACGCTGAATCCAGTGATGACACTTTAGCTCCGAGACTCAACAATTGATCTTTTACGCTCAGATACCAATGCCTAGCAGCATCACAAAGGCCGTAAACAGTTTTCTTTAGTCTCAATAACTTACCATTTGCATATTCAGGCAAAGGACGTACATGAATAACTCTCTCAATGTCGTTACCTTGCAAGTAGACAGCTTTCACGTCCATAGTGTGGCAGTCCCACTGGTTGGTGGAGGCCAAAGAAAGTGCCAAACGCACTGCTTCTTTTGAACAAGTAGGCGAGTCTTTTCGGAGATCCACTGTGTCTTCCTCAAATCCTCTGGCGACTAAGCGGGCTTTAACAATAGGCTTTCCATTTTTCAGTTTTTCCGTCACAACCCATCGGACCGTTATGGCACCTTGCCCAACATCATCTACTTCCTCATACACATCACTGTTCTGCCAGTTTGTAATTTCATTTTCATTAGTGCATACTACGGCCTCAGAGTTGAAAAGAACAAACATTTCTGCGTCATCATCAACCACTTCTCATTCACTAAAATCATTCTGCAAATCTATCCAATCAATGCTGCCGTCAGAGTCCCTATTCAAATTGTAGCAGTGTTTGTACTTTCCAGTGGCTTTACCTGCCTGACTCATAATCCTTCCAGACACCAACTCTCCACTTTCTGAATGTATTCCCTTTATACGTTGACCAACAGAAACTTTGGGAGGCTGATTAATCTGAATAGAAACTGTGAGAGGCTCATCAATCGGAACCTCACCATCTTCCAACTCGTCATCTGGTTGTTAGGCATTCAACACTTACGAAGAATCCTCACTAGGCAGTGTGAGGCCGGTGAGTGTGGTTTGCCTTTTCTGACACTGGTAGCAGAGTAGCACAGTGGAAGCGTGTGGGCCCATAACCCAGAGGTCCGTAGATCGGAACTACGCTCTGCTACCAGTGTCAGAAAAGGCAAACCACACTCACCGGCCTCACACCGCAAACTGCCCAGGTCCCCGGCTGCATACTGCAGGACTCTTCCGGTGACGTCACCATTAGTGACGCAAAAGGTGTGTGCACGCACACACACACTAACAGCAATATGCACTAACAATTATCATTGTAGAGAATCAGAGGAGGAGGGTGCCCCAAACATTGTTCTATGTGTAAATAGTAGCCCTAAGGAAAAAGATGAGGATCCCATACCTTCATGGTCCTCCCTCAAGAATTCTCAGATTTTATCAAATGTTTCTGCACATTTTAGTGATCTTTCTCTTGAGCTTCGTCAAGAACTAATGTTGTACATTAGGAAATATTCAGAATTGTCCATAGATTTCCCCAAGAAGTGTCCCTACATTCAACACGATATTGAACTGGTTCCTGGAACTCTCCCCATCCATCAATCGGCTTATCCGATGGGACCTAAGAAGACCGAACTGCTGCACCAGGAAATAGAATACCTTCTACAGAATGACTTGGCCGTTCCCAGTTGTTCTCCATGGGCATGTCCTTCCATTTTGGGGCCAAAAGAAGGAGGCGGAGTAAGGTTCTGTACAGATTACAAGAAAGTTAATCTTGTGACCCTTCCTGATGCTTATCCTCTTCCTAGAGTGGATGACCTTATTGACAGTATGGGACAGGCAAAGTTTGTTTCTAAACTCGATCTCCTTAAAGGGTATTATCAAATCCCTCTTACCCCTAAGGCACAGAAAATCTCTGCTTTTATTACTCCTTTTGGGTTGTATGAATATACCGTAATGCCTTTTGGCTTATGGAACAGCCCCAGTACAACTCTAAAGGACGGTCAATGGTGTCATCAGAGACCTCCCCGGAGTCTGTGCCTATCTGAACGACATTCTCGTGGTAGCCGACGACTTGGAATAACATCGGAACAGGCTGGAAAGGGTATTAAAATCTTTGACAGAATGGAATTTGACAGTTAACTTAAACAAATCTAAATTTTAATCAGCTTCTGTCACTTATCTAGGACATGTGGTAGGATTTGGAGTAGTTCGAACTAAGACAGCAAATGTAGAGGCAATTCTATCATTTCCCACTCCTGCTAATAAAAGGCAAGTTCAGAGTTTTTTGGGCATGGCTGGATTTTACCCTAAGTTCTGCCCCAACTTTGCACCTATCTCTATGCCTCTAACCAGACTAACAAGTGTGAAAGTTCCATTTTACTGGGATGTTAGCTGTCAGATTGCCTTTAATTCACTTGAGGATTTTTTTACCCATGAACCCGTGCTGAAATCTCCTAATTTTGCCTTATCCTTCATATTACATGTGGACGCGTGTGAAACGGGAACTGGAGCTGTATTACTGCAGCCGCAACCCGATGATGGACTTGTGCACCCCATCTGCTACCATTCGACCCAGCTCAAGCCACACCAACGATCCTACAGCATTGTGGAAAAAGAGCTGTTGGGCATCATCAACGCCCTGCAGAAGTTCGAGTGCTACCTTAATGGTGTGCGACCTGTGATCGTCTACACAGACCATAATCCTCTGACATTTCTGCAAAAGGTGCGACACACGAATGAGCGTCTCCTCAGCTGGTCTCTCCTTCTCCAACGTTACCCATCGGAAATCCGACACATCAAAGGAGTAGAGAACGTCCTGGCTGACACCCTGTCCCGGGCCAGTACAACCTTGTCCACCCCAACATCCTAACAACACTTCTCTACTAGAAGCCTTGTTTTCTGAGAGGAGGTGTTACTTACCTAGCACCTCCTCTCACATCTCCGTGTGTCAGGGTGGAATTCATTAACGAGGCCAGCAACTAAACAAACGAATAATGTAGCGAAGCCGGCCCAAGTAAACTACTTCACGCAACTACCTCACGTCACCCATGCCGGAACCAATCATCATGAAGCCGGTTGATGAGTGGGAGTGGCTCCAGTCAGCACTTACATACGGCTCCACACCACTAGGGAGGCAGTTGAGATCCGGCTCAACTCAGTACCAGATCGACTCTGTTTGATTTCTTTTGTTGATTTCACCCACGACTGTTTGATCTCTTGTTGATTTCACCCATGACTCTGTTTGACCTCTTTTTGCTGACTTCACGTTGACCTTGTGTGTGTTAGTGTTGTGTTAGCTGTGTGTTAAATTTAAGCTAGTAGAGGTTAAGTTAGATGATGGGATATTAATCTTAAATAATAAAGTTGTGACTTTACTTTGGTTGTATTAGTAAATCTTTGCATTAAGGAGTAAGTCACTTGAATAAGAATAAGAACCTGTCACTGACAAGATAAAAAATTGAGAAACCTATAAATCATAGCCATCATATTTTACTCTCAATGGTTATGACTCTAGCTTGTGATAACACTATGACTACTTCAGTTCTGACCTATTAGGTTGTCACACAATAGATAGATAGATATATCTAACATATACATTTTGTCTTCAATCTTACTTCACCAAATGAATATCAGTCCATACTTTTTAAAAAACTTATCTAGACACTGATATTGTTACCCTCCACCTGACAAAGTCAGAGGAGGGTATTGTTACCACTGGTGTTTGTCTGATGAGTTGGGCGGCTGGGCATAGAGATATCCGTTTCTGGAGCAAATCTCAGAAAGTATTAACCATACAGTAGAATCATGAAAGTTCACACAGATGTGTCTTATAGTGAACTGGTGCCTTTTGACAGAATGTTGTGTCTTAAGTAGTTTTTTTTTTATAAAGAAAAAAAAATCTCAGATTTCTACACAACCTGAGCAAGTAATCTCAAGTCACAAATCAAAAGTTGTTCACTACTGTATGGTCATGAAATTCACATAGATACATGCCTTATAAAGAACTGATGCTTTTTCATAGGTAGAATGCTATCTTAAGTAGTTTCTTGGATACTAATGAAAAGTAAAAAAAAAAAAATCTCAGATTTCAAAGCATCCTGCTGTCTCTATGTTATACAATTGAAGGTGGGGGGGGGGCGTTATTTGCTTGGTTAGGTGTGCTAGGAAGCGGGGGGTGGGGGATGTGCTTGGTCAAATGGAGGGCTGCAACAGCGTAGCGCTGATGATGTTGGTGGTAGTGATAATGGTGGAGATGATGATGATGATGATGATGTTGGTACTGATGATCATTGTGGTAGTGATGATGATGATGGTATTGATAGTGAAGGTGGTGGTGGTGGTGATGATGATGATGGTGATAGTGGTGGTAATGATGATGGTGGTTGTGATTGTGGTGATGATGATGATGGTGGCGGTAGTGATGGTGGTGGTTTTTTACTTCCTCTCATAAATACCTATTCCATATGATTGATTTTATTAACTTCTAATATATCTGTTACACAGAGCGGGGGGGGGGGAGGACCATTATGCTTTTGGTTAGGTGTGAAAGGAGGCGGGGGATATGTGCTTGGTCAGTTGGAGGGTTGCAACAGCGAAACGATATCCATGCTTCCTATGTATTTATACCACTTGTTTCTCATTTTTATGTACAAATATGCACTGTTTATGTTACACTTTCTCATTGATCCAGGAAGATCCAGGCTAGGACGATGAAGAGGATGGTTGGAGGGTGGTGATTCCTAGGGACTGGAAATGTGATGGAAAGGAGGAAACGGCCATAATGGGTGGCCAGGGCGCATCACTTTTTGCTCTGTGTTGTAATTGCCACTTTCAGACGTGGTCTGTCCATTCAGTAACGGCGCTACTGTAATCCGCAAAACTCTCCTCATCAAACTGCCACTCTACCTCTTCCCTGCACGAGTGGGAGGCAAGAGAGGTGTGGAGAATCTGGACAGCAATTCACAACGGCACCTTAATCAGACTATATGAAATCAAAAATCATCGTATATACCATTGGCTATTTAAGTGGAAGACTGGCAGTGTAGCTCACCGACCTATATGTCCACATCACGCACTGGGCACCATGAAAAATAGGTAGGACTTCAAACGCTTGTGAGAAATGAAAATCGTCTATCTCCATCATCTGATTTGCCCTGAAGACCTGTTGTCTGTGTCCGTCGCCAGACCTTAATTGATAAACGTTGAGTGTGTCCTGTGACCTTGACCTTTGACCTAACATTCTCTAAACAGCAAGTGATTCTTTTCGAAGATCCTCAGTTCGTGCCCCAATTTTCATCCAAATCAGGTCAAACATGTTTTGTTTATTTTGCTCACAAACAAGCTTATGGGGGAAACTTTGACCTTGTCCTGTGATACTAACGAATGACTGACTTCTCAAAACTGCATTCCACCCTCCTTGCCTCACCCATACGAATAACTCTTCTCACTTCCTGATCTTTAATTATTAACAATTAGAACTGTTTGAATTAGTATTGCCCTTTGACGTTTTATCTTGAATTTTTCCTGGAATCTTGACATGGCTGATTTTTCTTAAAAAACAATTTTCTTAATCATGCCTAATCCTTATTCTATCAAAAAGTTTTATGTAAATGGGTTAAAAATGATTTAAGTTCACTTACTCTTGTGATCTTCAAAGTTACACTAGTTTGGTTAAAACCGAATGAAAGTGGTTTGTTATTATGCCAGAAAACACAGACACTGGTCAGAGTTTGATCCTATCTTGTGACAGTGACCTTTGACACAGTGTTCTAGAAACTGTCAAAATATTCTTGCCTTATCTTCAGTCCAGCATTTTTTTTTCATTAGATAAAAATTGCTTAAATTGATTTTGCTAGAGCAACATTTAACCTAGCTGTGTGATCATGACTTTGACCTATGTTTCTGTAAAAAAAAAAAAAAATGGCTTACTCACTCACTGACCGCAATACTCAAAGTATCAGTAAAGATAGACAAAAAGATCTACGTTATTTTGTTCACACACACACACACACACACACACACACAGACACAGACACACAGACACACACACACACACACACACACACACAGACACAGACACACATA
>JAGKTI010032493.1:0-11887 GCA_018397915.1 Birgus latro
ATCCTCAGGAACATTCACCCTGAAAATTTTCAAAAATCACATGAAAGACTGGTAAAGAAAAAAAAATTGGAGAGAACTGCAAAATAATGGGGTACCATGTTTCCTTGAACACCACCCTAGCTTGTGCTAACTGGTTCACCAAAGTTCCTGCGGTGCTCAGGGAAGTCCCAGTTCACAAACGGGTCTCGGCTCTCAGCAGTGACCAGTGGCACATCTGGGTAGTCCCCCAGTCCATCACCGTCATCAGGGTAGGGCTTGTATTGGTCCTCCGGCAGCCCATACTTCCTGGCTGCTGTTATACGGGTTTGGGAAACTGTGGTAAATTCATTCCTGTGTCTTAAATTATAAGTGTATTTTATGTGCCATAAGTGTTGGGTAAATAGTACCATACTTCTACCAGTCGGTATAGTGACAGACTCCCCGTCAAGTAAAACCTTGTGTTAAGTGTTAACCCATCCCCAACCAACCCAGTTTGTAATATATTTGTTGATGTACTATTATCCCTGGGAAAATATCTGGAATACATGTGTGTAATACTTACTGCCTTGTTTTTGTGTCCAGTTCTACTCTTAAGAGTTACCGACCCGGTCTAGAATAGGGACCCGCTGTAGCCTGAGTATTTGAGGGCAAGAAACCGACCCACAAATATGTAGCATAACATATGTAATCTAATTACAGTCACTAATAATGACTCCGAGAGAACTGAGGAGAGATAGTGACTCACTATCTCTCCTCAGTTCTCTCGCAGTCTTCATTGAGAGCACTTACTTCTCTCTTCCTCCCTCTCAGCGTATCTCCAAACAGTCTCACAGTCAAGTACCTTCTGTCTCCAAGCTTGCGTCCTCTCTTCATTTTTCCCATTTTCAAACTCATTTCCTGCCATCTTACATTCACCTTTCATTTTCCTTGTACCCCCCTCCCCTCATTTCTTTATTTTCTCACTTTCTTTATCCCTGTCTTCCTCCTCACTTCACTATGCCTATTCTCAGGTTCCGGACCAACTTGCCTGATGAGAAAGTGACCAAGGAGTTTCACAGGCAACTCTCGGCCAAGCTTGCAGAAGTCCTGGAAAAGCCTATTGAGGTAAGTATGAGAGAGAGAGAGAGAATCTGCCCATTCACTCCTTCAGAAAGATAATTTCCTTTTCTCTGCTATCTCCAGCCGTTTTTTCAGTTCAAGGTAAATTCCTCCTTCCCATCCATATGTCATACTAGGAACCATGGAGGCAAAAGGAAGGCTGAATGTAATCCCTCCTCCTTTTAATAATCTTTCACACAGAGTCGTTAATAATCCTCTACATACTGAATAATCCCTCTTGTAATCCGTTTTAATGATAAGTTCGTATGTCTCCACCTCTCCCTCCTACAGCACATCTCAGTGATCTTGGAGCTTAGCGGATTACAGCTACTTTCATTCACAATAAGACCCATATCATATCCCTAATCTTTCCACATCTCTGCATACTGTACATAGTTTTAATAATAAATCCCTAATCCTGCACCTCTCCCACCCACAACATAATAAATCCCTAACCTGCACCTCTCCCACCCACAGCATAATAAATCCCTAATCCTGCACCTCTCCCACCCACAGCGTAATAAATCCCTAATCCTGCACCTCTTCCACCCACAGCGTAATAAATCCCTAATCCTGCACCTCTCCCACCCACAGGGTAATAAATCCCTAATCCTGCACCTCTTCCACCCACAGCATAATAAATCCCTAGTCCTGCACCTCTCCCACCCACAGCTCATGTCAGTGACTGTGGAGACCAACATGAGAATGATACAGGGAGGGAGCTTCGACCCCCGCTGTGAGGTGCACGTCATCTCTCTGGGCCTCAACACTAAGCCACAGACGCAGAGCCTCATCAAGTCCCTGACATCCTTGATTGTCAAGCACACAGGCGTTCCAGATGAGAGGTAACGCAACGGGGAAGAGAATTACTATACCCCATCTGTTATCTATACATGTATTTATGTTTGTCTATTTATCTATCTATCTGTCTGTTTATATATCTGTCTGTCTATTTATCTGTCTGCCTATCTATCTATTTATCTGTCTATCACCTGCCAGACCCCATAATCCCGTAAGGGGTGGCCACAAACGGTCTTCTCCACATTGCTTTCTCCTCAGCCATTTGCATTTTCCCCTCATCCTTGGTCTACCCCTCCTCCAGTTCCCTCCGACTTATCCTTGGTCTTTCCCTCCTCCTCTGCCTCATCCTTGGTCTTCCTTTCCTCCTCCATCTCATCCTTGGTCTCTCCCTCCTCCTCCTCCTTGGTCTCCCCCTCCTCCTCTCCCCGCCCATCTCATCCTTAGTCTTCCCCTCCTCGTTCTCTCCCCCTCCATCTCATCCTTGGTCTTCCCCTGTTCCTCTCCCCCTCCATCCCATCCTTGATCTTCCACTCCTCTCCCCATCCACCTCATCCTTGGTCTTCCCCTCCTCCTTTCCACCTCCATCTCATCCTTGTTCTTCCCCTCCTCTCCTCCTCCACCTCATCCTTGGTCTTCCCCTCCTCCTCCATCCTCTCCACATGGCTTTGATATACCAGGGCAAAAATGCAGTCAGTGAATAGGGCTTTGAATAACTGACTGTGTTTTGAGTGTTACAAATGGCCTCCAAACACCTTCTTCATAGTGATTCATTTAGCATATTATACCTGAACATTGTGGTGTAGTCCCAGTAAGGGGTACGGTTCATCAAATCTTATATTTCTTCTTCGCTATCCTTGTCTCTTTCTCATACTTGTCACATACTTTAGTAACAGCTGTCTAACGGTGGCTATTGATCCATGAGGACGATGATTATGATGGTGATGGTGGTGGTGATTTATAATAATATTATTGTTATTATTGTTATTATTATTATTATTATTAATATTATTATTATTATTATTATTATCATTATTATTATTATGTATTATTATTATTATCATTAACTATTATTATTATTATTATTACTATTTATTATTATTATTAACATTATTATTATTATTATACAACATTCAGATATGTGGGCTACTGAAAAATCAACACAAATACGTACACACACACACACACACACCGCTCGCTGGCGCAGTGGTAACGTTCTCGCTTGCCATCTTGTAGACGGGAGTTTGCGCCTCGCTCAGGTTGCGAAAAGTTTCACTGACGAAGTGAGTGGTTACTGTCCCCCTTGAGTAAGGGGATGGATGTGTGCGTGTGTGAAGATCACAGCCTTGCCCTTAGATCGGACTATATGAGCTCTCAGCTCCCTTCCGAGAGGTTTTCTGATGATCACGACTGACGATTACGACTATCAAGTGACCCTGTTCGACCCGGTGAGTTACACACACAGTCAGTTTTAACTGTTAAGGACGTTTCCAAACACTTTTTCGAAGCGATTTAGTTTGTTTATAACACATGACTGTCCTCTTCTGTGCTACATAAATCCTTCCATTATCGCCATACTTCGTCATAAATAACATTCAAAAGGACATTAACCTTCCATAACCAAAAATAAATCGCTACGGAGAAGGTGTCAGGGAGTCTTCTTAATTGACAAGAACAAGGGCCAAAGTCTTCTCCAAGCACTCTTCATAAATCTGGCACTTGATGAGATAAAACACACACACGCACATCATCCTAACAGGCTCATTCTCAGAGACAAGCTTGAGAGAGAAGATAACAATAAAAGATTACACAACAAGCTCCTTATCACCATGTATTGTTTACTAGTGTCCGTTGCCATGGTAACTATTAACTCCATGACTGATATCTTCGTGGGTAACAGGCAGTCTTCAGAATAAGCCATGGTGTTTCAAAATATCACAAATGCATCCAGAAAACTGACAAATCGGCTTTATAGGTACACTTTGGGATTTCAGTTATCGGACTCAACTTTGATTTTCAAATTTTCAGTCACAGATAATGCATTAATTTAAAATTTTCAGTCACAGATAACGCATTAATCGTTACGTAAAGAGGGGGACGGAGTTAGGAAGTAGGAGAGGCGTGAAGGAGGTGATGTGGGTGAGGGTGTGTGGCAAAGAATGAGACGAAGAAATATAAAAAAATAACACCCTAGGGTAGTGTAATTTAACAAAGTATGTCTATTAGTATTTAAAACTTATTTTGCCATCCCAGTATTTAATACTCCACATATAATGAATTCATATAAAGATCATGCTCCCTTCTTTAAACTGCTTCTCTATGAATCTTTTGTATGAGGTAACACACACACACACAAGCAAAACACTAACCTTGCACAGTGTGTGCGTGTGTGCATGCATAATAGCATGGTCTTACCAAGTATTACAGTACAGTATTCATACAGGATTTACCACTGACTCTGAATATAATTATGAACTTAAATTATTCATGAAAAAACTCCCAAGAAATGTTTTCACGTTCTCCATAAGGACCTTTTTTCTGTACAACTAAATGATTATGTAGTACTAAAGGTCCTACAGAAAATGTTCCTATAACATCCTGACCTGGATTAAAGGAGGAACTACTGTGGGTATAACAATGAGCCCACACAAAAGGGACCCCACAAGACAGCATGAATAATGATCTTGGTAATTTCATGCACCAAAAGTAGGCAGAGCATTAGACACTGCTATGTGGCTTGTATTGTCTAGGATGCTTAACAATGCAGTGGATGTCTGTACTACTGAGCTGTGTCAGTGTTAGTCTTAGAAGGCCTCCAGAAGATGCTGTGCCCTAGGTCCCCTATAACCCTTAATAGAGGGCTTCCTTAACCGATGGAGGCAGTTCTGTCATAGTCATCCTTTTGGGAGTTCAGTAGAGGAAGCAGAGCATAGATAATGATGATGATGGTGATGATACTGTTATCTTCAAGGTTAAGGTGAAGTGGGTGGAATATTGAGCCCAGCTGCTTGAGTGCTTGAGCATGCAGTGATAACCTTGAGGGTCACCTTGGTAATTATCTCACTAGGAACAGTTCGTGAAGTACATACATTCACGATTTATGTCCAGTGCGATGCTGTAACTAAGATTTATTTCCCAAGGAACGACAAAGAAAGGAGAATGACGAATATTCCCTCGTCTTCCATTCTTCTTGTCAATACATATCTTAGTGATGAGAATTGTTAATACTTTTTATCTCTTAATTAAGTTATTTTTTATTACGATGGCCAAGGAATAGACAAAAACTTTCCATGTCTTGTTCATACTACAGGTGAAAGTCCAACTACAGTAGCTAACTGATCCCAAGTTTGTGAGAGAGAGAGAGAGAGAGAGAGAAAGAGAGAGAGTCCAACCTAGGATCGGAGCATTCATGTTTTGTTTGTATCAAGAGAGTTGGAAAAATACAATACTGTTCTCCCACAACACAAGAGAGAGTCTTCTTTATTTCTATTACTACCAGATGATTTATTAGGAGAGCACCCTGGAGTGAAGGGGTTAGTAATGCTTATATCTAACTCCATAAATTTTAGGTCTCTCCAAAGGTAAAGGAAACTGTTCACAAGTAGAAGGATTATTACTGAAAAAAATAAAAAATAAAATAAAAATAAATTATTGTATTACAAAGAACTCGCAAATGAACTTTATAAAAAGAAAGACTTTGAAAATTGACAGTCCAAAGTACAGTATAGTGTTTCATGGATATGGTATTGCCATGATGTAGATATGCAGTTGATGAATGTGCTTGTTCCATATTATTTCTGTGGGCCTATAAGGCAAACTGATTCTTGAATGACATATTATCAGTTCAGTTTGCATGCCAGGTATCATTAAAATCAGTCAAGACACTTGGGAGTCAGTACTTAAAATGACAAGCAAATGACAGATGACAGACAGCACCCATGCTGATTTTCCTTATTTGATAAAAAGGTTGAGAAACTCCAAAAATGTAACCATCCTTCTTACTTGTTTACACAGTTTATAGTTTTTTTTTTCTCTCTCTCTCACCACGTACACAGTACAGGATGTTTCAAATATAAATTTTTCTATATAAATGATATACTGAATTAGAGAAAATGGCACTTCAGCTTCATTAGCAGGGGTGGAATTTTAAATGGCAGTTTTTGTGCACTTAACTTTGGACTAAACAGCACAAAAGAATGTCATAAATAGCACCTTATACTTAGGACTTACTGTAGTGCATGGTAGAAGGTTGTAAAGAATCATATTGTTACAAATTACGCTGTGAGGAAGGTAGCAGAGTAAACAAAAACTCATTCAATTTATGATGTGAGAGTTTCTTCATGGTGGTTTAGTGGTTAGAACACCCTAGATGGAGTGATGGCCTCGCATAGGTTCAGTTCCCAAGAAGTAACTGGAGATTTTTCAGTCACGTAATGCCATCAAGCAAAGTAAGTTGGTCATCTAACTTTGACTAGAAATGCATTCATGTTGTAATACAGATATTAGTTAAACAAATGTCCCTCAACTCACTTCCTATTCTATGACTGTAACTTCAATCATCCCAACACTGGGTTCATGTGCAGATAAACCTGGCATCACCAAAACACCAGCAACAACATACAGTATACTCTTAAATGTACTGGACTATGGTAGCCTAACCTCAAACTCATACACCTTACAGAAGTTAATTAGGATTGAGTGCTATTGTTTTCTGATTTTCATTTTCATATCTTGTCTTCCAGAGTGGTAATGTCATTCGAGGCACCAGAGCCCTACATGGTGGGGAACAAGGGTGCTGTGAAAGACTGAGCGGCAGGTGCAAGTGGATTCCATGGAGAGAAGGGCACAAACTATCTATGATCATTTTCCTTTTGTAACTGAGACATGTAAGTGCAGGCCAAACAAGAGACATGGAGAGATTCTGCATTCTCCTAATTAAACAAATCCTCAAATCTTGGCTGTGAAAAGGAATTGGTCTTAAATCTGTGAATCTACATCATGTGCTGCACCCAACAGATGAACACATACTCATTACGTAAGTCAACAGAAAATTAATAAATAAAATTACAATTCCCACACACGCCACGATATACTGCAACTTAAGCTGAAGAACAGACCCATTAGCAAGTTAACAAAAAAATAATAAATAAATAAACAAAAATAAAAATAAAAGTTCCCATGTATGCCAAAATCTGTTTCAGCCTACAACTGAAAAATAGACCCATTAACAAGCCTAGAAATTATTGTGAAACTCCAGCTGCTGCACATAGTATCGTATGATATAATTCATCCTACAGCAACAGGACAAACCTATTCCCTCCCAGTCTCAGGATGCCTTTTTTTCTTTTTTCTTTTTTACCCCTTGCTAGCTCCTTATGAGTTACTGTATTCATAGTAGGAGAGATTTTTGTACTGGAGACTTTCACTGTTCCTTCATTAATGCCTTCAATATGAGAGAATCTTTCTAAGTTGAATAAAATCATCTGAAGGTAGCACAAAAACTGATACAAGATGGTCGTCATAGAAAAAGAGCGACTGGGTAACAAGTCCAAAAGCCGCAACATTTTCGGTGCCAAGCACACCAGGACACATCATGTTGTACATATCCCTGACCAGTGACAATCCAGAAGTCTGTGTACTGTTGGGTTTCTTAACACAAATACTTTTTAACTGGGCTGAAAGTCACAAAAAAAGCACAATAAATACCCAATACGATAAATTCCAGCCAGATCAAAAGACTGAAAAATTCTATATTTCCACCTACTTCTTCAACCTGCAAAAGCAATTGTTAGTTGTATCAGTAACTGATAACAAATTTGTTTGTGAACTTATGTCTTGGGCACTACAGCACATGACTATTTGGTGCTTTTATCACAATATGCTAGTGTGTCTCATTATCTTCTTGTTATCTTTGGTAATCTTATTAATATTTCTGGAGTGATTTTTGAACTTGTGGGACAACACAAGGCATCATGTGTCCCCTCACGACCAGGGCATTCTCTTGTGTCAAATGTTGGGTTGTATCCATAATAAAATACAGTATATAAGTCTCACCATGTCAAATGGGTTGAATTAATTTGAATTCAGGCATTTTCTTTGTATTGATTTCCCTGTAAATTTTGTGGTGATTAAAGTTCACTTTTAATAATAGATACATATAATAAGTTTTGTTTATTACCAGTAAATAAATGAGAATGAGAAGTAACAAAGTAGTAGAGGAGGTAAACTGAATGTTAAACGAGAGATGTGATGAGAAAAACAAGCAGACAATGAAGACAGAAGCATGGCCATTTTATTGACGTAGGGATAATGATGGTGATTTTGTATTAATCCTTCAAGCTGAAAAACTCATATAGTTAAAGGGTTGCTAGAACCTAATCCTATGCTTTATATGACAGGAAGCAACTCCTAAGCTGTACAAACTGTCTAAAACAGCACAAGGCACACCAATCCATGCAGATGGGAGGGCTTGCTATGGGAGAATGGGGATGGAGACGATTTACACACTTGTTGCATAGAGAAGTCTTGTTTAAAAGGGCACTAGGATAGGAAGGTTAATTCCAAGGGCATTTTAAGTGCCTCGGTGATGCTGTTCAGGTAAACACCAATCTGCTTTCTTGTTCAGCTGGAGCAAATACCAGGTAAGAGTGCCAAACCTAGGCATGGTACTGATGTATAGCTCTACAGGCATTAAGTCCTCAGAGGCTATTGAATGTTAAGATTTCTGTTACTGAGGATGCTACAGCTGTAACAAAAATGACGAATACAGTGCATCTGAGCATGGTAATGGAGTGATAACAGGAAAGCATCCATTCATTCATTCATCATCCAATCCTATGGTGCCCCAAGAGGAGTGTATGAGCCCGGGGCTAGGCAAGTTGGTCCTGACATTTAAGATGTGAGTGAACAGCCTCACTCATCCCTGAGTGGCATTACATGAGCAATAAACCCCAACCACCTCTTGGATATAAATCTAAACAGGCTCAATCCGATTGGAGTGCCTTCGTTACCCACTAAACCACCAGGTGCCATAATTTGGTTACGTGGTTACCACCCAGCATAGTAAATGGTTTCCTTGTGTACAGGAAACCAGTTGGCTTGTCACTTAGTGTAGTCACCCATGGGCAGAAGGAAGGGGAAAGAATGAAAGAAAGAAAGACAGAAGAGGGAGTGTAAATTCACCCACAGGCAGAAGGATGAGGAAAGACTGAAGAGGTGAAAAGATAATATATATATACTGTATATATATATATATATATATANAGAATGAAGGAAAGAAAGACAGAAGAGGGAGTCTAAATTCATCCATAGGCAGAAGGATGAGGAAAGAATGAAGGAAAGAAAGAAGAGGTGAAAAAATAATATATATATAAAAACAGTTATACAAACTTAACTATTTCTACACACGTGTTAAGAGAGAGAGAAAGAAAAAAAAAGAGCAGGTAAAACACAGATTCCACATACAGTACTGTGAAAATTGGAGGTGAATGCAAAGAAGGGAAAGGGTAGGATGATTGTGGTGTGAGAAAAGGATGAGGTGCTGGAAAAGAGGGAGAGAACAATTCAGTTATTGAATGCATTAAGCTACAAGAATGCTGTCACACCACAGTTAGGGATGGCTAAACAAGTGGGAGGATGCATGAATGTGGAGGGTGAGATCAGCAGAAGAAAAGTACATACATTGGTGAATATAAAGAAAAAAATGGTGAGTGGAGAAATGTACTGAATATCAAAACTCCATGCCTTATTGAAAATCAACTATGTCCTTCAGCCCATGGAAATCTTTAGTCCTTCATTTTATATGCTAACTTTTTTTATTTTTTTAAATACTCAGATGTCCTGAAGAGTTAGAAAGTTTCATTTAATACTACCAGATTGAGGATGTCCATTATTATGGCTAATACCAGACAATTTGATTTGGCAGAAGGATGTATCAGCTCAGAAGGTACCAACTCAGGCTGAAGGGGTTAGAAGCAGTCTCCAGTCCAAAGTCTCATTTTTGTCTTTACACTACTGAACAACTAATTTACCTTAGAAATTACAATCTTGACCTGAAGGGGTTAATGTAATAGTTGTGCATTACTTATCTATGAGCTGTCATTGTGAGCTGGTGTTTGACAGCTCACCCAAGACCATTCCCCACACTGTCAGTTGCAATGCTTCTCTCCTCAACATATACTTCCATGACATATTCCATACCTGCACAGTATTACATAGTATTCCACTACCCTTGAAATCTCCAACACTGACCACCAGTGGGTAATGACAGTCTCTGAACACCTGGTCTGTGACTCTGAATCATTACTATATACAGTACTTTACATGTGCCCCAAAATTTGAAGGCTAAGTAAAACTTGCTAAAACAATACATTTATTTTCATGAAATTTAGTACATACATGAAAGGAGATGAAAATCAGCATGGAGAAAGGGGGTGAATCAAAAGAAGTGGAACTGAAAGGAAATAAATGAAGAAATAAATAAACTAAAATAAAGGAGATAGCTTGACACTCCCCTACTGCTCAGTATATACATGATAATTCCCACTTTACATGAACCACTGTAATTCTGTACATTTCCCACAACCCACTTCAACAAAACAACTCTACCCTTCCATTATTAAATACAGTACTCATGCACACACTCCCTGCTTTTCTTAAGTAATATAGGCTATACATTCAGTCATTGGTATGCTATACTTTTACACTCCTTATACAGTAAGGTATTTCTGAAAGATTTTAATTCACAGAGGTTTACCTGAACACCCATAAACCCCTTCATTACACAGATGCAGTTATTCTTCGTGCTACATCCAGGCAGTTGTACTCACTATAGGAAAAAAAAATTCAAGTCTGTGTTAGTCTTAATTTTTATGAGAAATCTTTCCTACCTGAGTAGTCATCTGGAGGCAGCAAAATTAAACTAAACTATTTCATCACCTTAGTAAAGGGGCCGATCATAAGTGCCTTCAATTTTACCCTGGTGTTATGGTGAAGTTTACCTTATGTGTGGCTTGCCAGTACAGTACAGTATGTGCTATAACAACAATGACATTTCGCTGAGAGCAATGACTTGGTGGTGCTGATCACTCAGGCTTCTCAAATGTGTAGTGAGTTACCCCCTCTGCTGGATACTGCTTTGGCAACTGGGGAAGGGAAAGGCATAGACAAATGTGTTGCAATGCCATGAACAATAGCACAATAAAATGATAATCCAACCACTGCCACATCAGGAGCAAAAACTACATATCATTCATGTACTGTAAAGAACACATGTATTAAAAACTCATTAACATTAGTAAGTCAACATATGCACAAAACTTACAAAATTTTTACAAATACAGTACATCAACAACAGAACATATGAATTAAAATCAAACCAATATACAGTACTTTACTGTATTAATTTCTCTAGATCGAACATATCTCTACAGCTGAATAAAGCCATCTGGAGATGGCATGAATATAATGAAAATGTTAATGGATTCAAAGAATTAAAGGAAAAAATGAATATACAAAAAGATGCTTTATAAAATGGACTTGCTGTTCAGTGCATCTGCCTTATGAGTCAATTTTTTTGCCACTGTCACTGGTTAAAGAAAAATTGCCTTTTAAAGTTCCACAACCACCTATTAACTGGATTTGCCAGGTTCCTTCAATTTTCAGTATCAGTTATATGGAAAAAGTTGTATTTTGGAACACACACATTCCCATCATCACAGACTAATTGATTTTCTCACCTAAAGATGGGGTGAAGCAGGGTCCAGAGCATGAAAAAATCTTACAGAAGGAGAGACTAACTGGGCCACACTCCCATTCATAAACTATCCAAGCCCCTGAAACACATACCTGCCATAATAACAAACTTTCTCTATACACCATGGGACTGAAGGGGTTAAAAGCACAAGTACCAGAGGCACCACTCACCAAAGGCCAGTGCATCTTGCGGTTTTCCAGGGCAAAGAATGTCCCGAAGAAGAGCGCCATCACAGCAGCAAAACTCAAGAACTGCTGC
>JAGKTI010032494.1:0-11886 GCA_018397915.1 Birgus latro
TGCTTCTCTTCCCAGCAGTAGATAAGCTTAGTTCACGGGTAGAATGCATAGTAGCTGTTGCAAGTTATATATCTATCTATCAATCTATCTATCTATCTATATATATATATAATAGAGATAGATAGATAGATAGATAGATAAATATATCACTGGAAGCAGTAAGTATGCTCACTTGTAGAGAAGCCTAGTTAATGCGTGAAAGGGAAGGAAGCAGTTGCAAATTGGATGGAGGGTGAGGGCGAGGGTTAGTGGAAGGAAGGAAGGCAGGAGAGAGAGAACAAAGATGAAGAAAGTCGTAGCATGGAGAAGAGGTGGAGCTGGGCAAGAGTCATGGGAGAGGATGGAAGTATAAGAGAGAAGGGGAAAGACGTGGTTGGACAGTGAGAGGAAGAACAAAGAAAATTTTATGCGGCTGAGGAGACTACTTATCGAATTTGGAGAGAGTGCTAAAGCTTTCTTCGTTCCTTTCACGATTCGATGCTCCTCTAAATGAGTAAAGTTGTTTGAAAGATTCAAAAATAAACTCAAACTAATATAATGGGCTGAAGGGTTAAGAGAGTATCCCATGGAACGAAAGTAATACAAACAACTGCCCTCTACGTCAGATAGCACGTTAAGACTGTAAAGTGGTACTGAGTCAAGCAAACCATACTGCCATCACGTCTATTTTTGCAAAGCAATAAAAAAAAACAGATACTTAACTCTTTAATTCAATGATTTATTTCTACTTCATTATTACTGTCACGAAACCACTGTATTCAGTGAGAACAAATTTCTAGTACTGAAAGAATTAAAGCTACATACAAGTCTAGTTCGAGGAGTATCTCCGAAGCTGATAAAGATCGCTTGGTGCCACATCAATATTATACAGGAGAAGGAGCACTTAGGGAGCCCAGCACCCTCGTCTACGAACTGCTTAAATGGCCCAGTAATAGATTTTACTCTATATCCTTGACCTTCGACAGGTTACTCCCAAAGCCGATTAATTCAGTCTTACTTAACCTTTAACCCTTCTACCAACTTTGGTTTATATCAGGTCAGAACTGTTTCAGTTGAATTTGTTCAGTGACCTTGACCTTTGATAGTTCCTTGAGCCTTTGACTAATTATTCTCAATATCGAAACTCGTTGTCCTCGTTATACCATGAATTTTTACACAAAGTTTATTACTAATTGCGCTTTGTCACGCTATAGTCTCGAAGATGAAGTCTGGTATAATCTTTGCCATGCACAGCAGATTCTTTGTTAGGCAACGATCTCGGTTTAGCAGCCACTCAGCCAATGCCATCATGTAACAGATTGTTTAAAGTTGCAAATTACTCCTTTAGAATACAATGGATTAACATGAACTTCTTGCTGATTATCCCTATTTACCTATCTTCCTTCCTGCCGTACCTTCTTGACTACCTTCTTGGCTACTCTCCTACTTACTTCCCTGCCTATCTGCTTATCCACCCACCCGGCTCCTTACTTACTACTTTGCCTACCTACAGTATCTACCAGTATATCTGCCTACCTACCTCCCTACCCACCTCCCTATCTTCCTACCCGGCTGACTGCCTCTCATCCTACCTAACTCCTTTTTTACCTACATACCTACTTCCCTACTCACCTGACTTCCTGTCTACCTACATCTTTGACTACTTTTCTACATATTGTTCTGCCTTTCTCCATACTTGCCTTCCTTCCTTCCGTTCTGCCTGCCAACCTGTTACCTACCTACCTACCTACCTAACTGTTAATCCATCCGACTCCTTACATGCCTCTACCTTATACATCTCTACTAATCTCCTTGCTGACCTTCCTCCCTACCTCTCAGCCTACCTCTGTGCCAACCGCCAACCTCTGTACTTGCCTTCCTACATGCCTAACAATTTGCCTCTCTATCCACCTCTCTCTCAACTTAGCTACCTGCCTACCCACCTCCCTCCCTCTATGCCTTCCTAGTTATTTGATTCCCTATCTATCTTAGTGCCTGCTTCCCCACTTTGAGACAGCAGTAGACTGAAGCACCAGTCGAGCAGGGCAGTACTCCCAAGGTGGATGGAAAGCTGATGACAAAGAGAGCTGGAGCTCCCGTTTCATTAGCCCTCAGGACTAGTTCCTGACCATCTCCCTTTGCTGAATTTTTTCAGTGTCTCAGTAACACAGAGAGTAGGCCAGCAAGCTCTCCAATAAAAGTTTCTCTAACTGTTTCACACCAAACTACATGCACGCTACACACTACACTACCTTTTCAAAATTCAAAGAAAATGGCGTCAAATAACATAGCCTCGGAGTCCCCGGGGGGGGGGACCATAAATGCCCCCACCATCCGCCCCTCTCCCGGTGACGACTCTAGAAGCTGTCTGGAACCACTGACTGACTCCTTCTTCATTTCTGTAAATTCGCGGCCTTTCCTTTAACTCTCGTTCTGTTGAGCACCACCTCTCCTCCTCTAAACCTTACCTTCTCTTCCTCTCTGAGACTCAACTCTCTCAGGCAACTGATAGCAACCCTTTTTCTGTATCCTCCTACTTTCTCTATTCTCATTTCAAAACCAAAGGTGGCTGTTGCGTATATGTACGCAACGATCTCTCTTGCTATCGTGTTCCTGAACTTGATTTTTCTTAATTCTGGCTTCGGCTCTCCTGTCATTCTCTGACTAAATAAATCTGTGCTGTTTAATTATCTCCTTATTCTACTGACTACCAAACATTCTTTGACTATCTTACTTCTACGATGGAACACATTCTATCCATTCCTCTTTTCTCTGAAATCTCCATTCTAGGACATCTCAATGTTCACCACCACCTTTGGCTCTCCTCTCCTTTCACTGATCCACCTGGTGAACAAGCCTACATCTTTTCTATCCTTAATGACCTAGCACAGGTTGTACAGCAACCTACCCGTATCCCTGACTGCCTTGGAGAGAGTTCCAACATACTTGACCTCTTCCTAACAACTAATCCTTCTGCTTACACTGTTAATCTTTTCTCTCCGTTGGGCTCCTCCGATCATAACCTTATTACCTTAACCTGTCCTATCGCTCCGGTACGGCCTGTGGACCCTCCAAAGAAACGCCGTCTGTGGCACTTTGGAGCTGTAGATTGGGAGGCCCTCAGGCAGTACTCCTTTGATTTCCCTTGGAATGATTATTGCTTCCATGGCCGGGAGCCATCTGAGTGTGCCTTGCGCATTACGGAGGTTATTCTCTCGGGCATGGAAGCATACATTCCTTTCTCATATCCTCTGACTAATGCGAGAAAATCTTGGTTTAATCACGCTTGTTCTAATGCTGTCCGCAACAAGGAGAGGGCCTATAAAAGGTACCGGAGCCAACCCAACCATAAATCACATTTTTTAAATGTTTCTGCCCGGAATCATGCTAAGTCTGGTCTTCGCTCTGCTAAGAATAATTTCATCCATGCTAAATGTTCTCAACTCTCCAACTCGAATTCTTCTCGCTCCTTCTGGCACCTTGCCAAAAACCTTTCTAACAACTCTACCTCATCATCCTTCCCTCCTCTTTTCTACTCTGATGGCTCTGTAGCTATTTCTTCTACTGATAAAACAGATCTCTTCGCTCAGACTTTCTCCTCCAGTTCCACCTTAGACGATTCCGGGCTGTTCCTCCATCACTTCCCCCCTCTGAGTTCCTCATGACTAACATTAAAATTTCTTCAGCTGATGCATTTTCTGCCATCACTGGCCTCAATCAGCTGATGCATTTTCTGCCATCACTGGCCTCAATACTAACAAGGCATATGGGCCAAATGGAGTCCCTCCTGTTGTCCTCAAAAACTGTGCTTCTGTTACACCCTGCCTAGGTAAACTCTTTCACCTTTGTCTGTCAACTTGTACCTTTCCTTCTTGCTGGAAGTTTGCTCTCATTCAGCCAGTCCCAAAGATGGGTGACCATTTCCAACCTTCTAACCATTGTCCAATTGCTTTAACATCTTGTGTCTCAAAAGTTTTCGAATCAATTCTTAACAGAAAACTCTTAAAACATCTTTCCTGTCACAACCTCCTTTCTGATCGTCAGTATGGCTTCCGTCAGGGACGCTCCATTGGCGATCTTCTCACCTACCTTTGAGACTCCTGGTCATCCTCCTTTCAGGACTTTGGCAAAAGCTGCGCCATTGCACTTGACATCTCAAAGGCTTTCGATCGAGTCTGGCATAAATCTTTAATTTCCAAACTGCCCTCCTACGGTTTCTATCCTTCTATCTGTGCCTTCATATCTAGCTTCCTTTCTGGTATTTCTATAGCCGCTGTTGTAGACGGCCATCGTTCTTCTCCTAGACCTATCAACAGTGGTGTTCCTCAGGGCTCTGTGAAATCACCAACTCTCTTCCTTTTATTCATCAATGACCTTCTAAGCTGTACATCTAACCCTATCCACTCATATGCTGATGATTTCACCCTTCACCTTTTCATTCAGTTTCCTCAACGTCCATCTCAGTAGTTACTTCAACAAACAAGAGATGAGGCTATGTCTCATCTAATGTCTGACTTGGCTCGTATCTCTGACTGGGGTAAAAATAATCTTGTTATTTTTAATGCATTAAAGACTCAGTTCTTACACTTATCAACCTGACAAAATCTTCCTCAGGATTACCCACTAATGTTTAATAATGTCCAGCTCAGTCTTGCATCATCCTTGAACATGCTTGGGGTTTCATTCTCTCGGGATTTATCTCGGAGAGAACATATTACATCTCTCATGAAATCTGTTTCCAAGAGATTAAGTGTGCTTAGCCGACTCCGAACTTTCTTTACCCCTGCACAGTTGTTGACCTTGTACACGGGTTTCATTCGCCCATGTATGGAGTACAACTCTCATGTGTGGGGAGGCTTCCCACATGCAGCTCTTGTCAATAGGGTGGAGTCAAAGGCTTTTCGTCTCATTAACTCTTCTTCTCTTACTGATTCCCTTCAACCTTTGTCTCTTAGGCGCACTGTTGCATCTTTATCTCTCTTGTATCGCTACTTCAATGGTCACCGTTCCTCTGAACTGTCTATTTGCATCCTTCCACCTCTACAACGGGCACGTAGTACCCGTCCAGTAACAAACTCTCATCCCTTTTCTGTCCAACTCTCTAATGCAAGAGTTAACCGCTACTCACAGTCCTTCATTTATGCAACTGGTCAACTCTGGAACTGTCTTCCTCTGTCGGTATTTCCTACTTCCTATGGTCTCCAGTCTTTCAAACGCAGTGTGTCCAGGCACCTCGAAATGAATGGATCTTGAATTTGGCTCTCTTTTGTATTGTTTTTTTTTTTCTTGCAAGGAACAGTATGCGGGCTCATGGCGTTTGGTTCCTTCTTCCTTGTATTAAAAAAAAAAAAAAAAAAGCAGAGGTGCGTATTTTATTTGATTTTGTTCTTTTAGTTTTTTTTCAGTTTGCCAGTTTCTTGTACGATGTATCAAAACCGTGATGATGACATAAATTACTACATTTTGAGTGACTTTTCCAGTCACACCATTGTTATGCGTATGCTCCGGTAAATATAGACATTTATGGTCATTATGTTTTGGGGGTTGCTCTGAGCGTGCTGATCACTCTGACGAATGCACACTTCAATCTCAAATTCGGTCCATATAATTTTGCGACTGGTAGAGTGCAAGCGTGGAATCAGACGAACGGACAGACTGACGGGGAGATAACTGGTCTCCCATCTTAAGCACACTAAGGCCTTCTTCGACTTCGTTTTCGAGAAGAGTTAACAGATAAAAACTGATTAGACTGACTTTGCCATGTTATCTTGACCTTTGACGGTTTGATCTCCAAAACATTAGGTCAAACTCTAGTGCGATTCGTATTTTATCCACCAAGTTTGCTCCATACCAGATCAAAACTGTTTTAGTTATCTTATTAGCACACAGACACACGGGTCAAACATAAACCTTGCCTTGAGACCTTGACCCTTGACTGATTACTCTCTTGACTTATTTACAGACCTTTCACAAAGTGTCGTCTAAGTTATAATTTGCCTAAGTTGACCTTTCTCGTGACCTTGAACCTTGATCGACTGTCTCAAAAACAATATATTTACTCACTGGCTGAATCTCAACCATTCCACTACGTTTGATTAAAATCGGATCAAAACTATATGAGTTGTTTTGTTAACACACACACACACACACACACACACACACACACACACACAAACTACACTTTTTTTTCACACACCCACACAGCGCCACTGAAACAGACAGACACACACACACACACACACACACACATACACACACACACACACACACAGACCCGTGACCTAAAAATTTGTTCTCAAAACTGAATCACTTCATCCGTTACCATTATTCCTTCTACAAAGTTTGGTGTGCATTATGTGAAAAGTGTTTAAGTAAACCTTGGCCTGTTACCCTGACATTTGAGATATTATTCGAAAAAGGAGAAGGAGGTTTGCTTGTTGGCCGACCCTCAGCACTTCCAACAAATGTGATTTATATCGGAACAAAACTGTTTGACAAATTCTTTTAACAAGCACACACATCCACTGATCAATCTTTGACCTAGGCTCTGTGACCTTGATTTTTCTTACTGAATGTTCTTAAAATTGAATCATCATTCTTACCTACCTTTCAATAGCTCTCCTAAGTTTGATTCTAATTAGATAAGAAATGTCTAGGCTGATTCTGCTAGGATAAAGTTTCACCTAGCCCTATGGCCATGACCTTTGTTATTTAAAAAAAAAAATAAGTTTACTCAATGGCTGTCTCTCAGCCCTTCCACCAAATTTGTGGACAAAAATTATTATTATTTTTTCCAGTTAGACAGACAGACAAACAGAGACACAAATATACACAGACCGATACACACACACACACACACACACATGCACAGCAAGCAAACAAACACACACAAATACACACACCAATCAAACCATGACATTAACTCTTGCTTCACCTGTGCAGATGTAAAAGCACATCATCATGTTGGCCTGGTTAATACTCTCTCTCTCTCTCTCTCTCTCTCTCTCTCTCTCTCTCTCTCTCTCAATATACAAATTGTACTGTACTCGTAAACAGAATCGTAAAGCTAAGAATAAACAAATAATTTACTGGTAAAAAAAATGTATTCTTTCTCTGGCAATCATTGTAAACGAGGTAATTTTGTTTCTGTTATTTTATCTGAACGTATCATTCACCGCCTCCGCCTGAGAATGTCATTTTTATTATATATTTGGGGTAAACATATTACTATATTTAATTTAGGAGAGCCATGCATACCGAGATCGTTTATGAAGATTATATTCAACCCCTACATTTCGAAAACTCTACCCTAAGTTTAATCCGTTTGCCTGGAGACAGCAGCAACAAATGTAGGCAATACGACACCAAACTGAGGTTAAGCGTGACCTTCGGGCTGTTGGCACTGATGTGACGTAGTGATAAAATGTCACTAATCTTGTTAACAATTTCAGTCCAAGGAGTATTTTTTGTTCCCCTTGCTTATTCTCGCCATCTGTAGGCGATTTTATTCAGTTCTAGGAAACGTTCCGAACGGAGGAGTTAGATATAGCCTTCATTATTCCCTTAAGGAAGGTGGTCTAGGTTAAGAGAAAACTGCCCAAACTTAATGAAAATTTTACTGAAAACTCACAACCGAACCAGGAACTAAGTAAGCAAATCTGATGGAGATCAGCCAAAAGTCAAAAGAGAAAAAAATACCTATCACATATAAATTGAAAATTTTGTTATACATTAAATGCATAGTGGCTTTTTAATCATAGGACTCAGATTAAAAATTAATATAGCAGTATTTTCAGCTTAATGTACTAATTTAAATGCTAATTTTTTTTTTTTCGCAACATCGACACCATAAATTCTCGACTAATTCTTAAAGTCAGTAAAAGTTTTGGAGGTGTATATGTCCATTAAAACGTTTTTAAAAATAGTAATTGCTGTTAATCAGTGTAAAAAGAAAATTATCCATCATGTATTAGTTCGAACAACCTACAAAATGGTAACAAAAAAAAAAAATGATGAAATTATGTACGAAAACTAACCGAGCTATGAGGAGTAGGGGAATAAGTTACATTCTGAGAGGTAGGCCTTTAGAGATGACAGAAGTGAGTGTGGCTTGTTAAAAACCACTTGCTGCCTTTTAAACCACCTGCTGCATATGCCAGCTCTTGTTACAATCTCCTTTTTCTCATTTTCTTGCATGTAGGGCGCTTCATAGACATGTCCATCTTTTTCAAGGTAATTGCGAAGAGCCGATGTGTAAGGAAATCCCAACAGATGACAGGAATTGCTAGCGACATAACCACTGTTGTACGTTGCAACTGTTTGGGCCACAGCAAAATCCAACATTGCATTAGTGGCATTTCTTTGCTTTGGGCAGTACTGCAAAATCCTTGCGTGTGAAGAGACAGGTGAAAGAGAGACAAATGCCAAAGAAGTGAGGTAATGCCAGAAAGGAGGACAAGCACAACATTCAAACTTTCGTCATGACATCTCTTGAGTTACTGACTGTCTAGACAGAGTCCTGGCTTGTCCTTTCGGAAAACTGGTGAATGCCGGATGCCTTGTCGTATTTAATTGCCGTTTTCAGAAATATTATGTTAACATTTATGATAAGACAGCTGACAGTATATAAATGACAAAGCCCTCCTTGCAAATGAGAGTTCAAGAAAAGAAAATTATGAAAAAAAATATGTAGATATTCAAATAGAGAGCTGAAACTTGGCCAGAGTGTTGCCATAATGTGACCCATTTCTTTACCGTTCTTGCTTGAGATCTGGAAGTTGTCAGTTTTTCGGCCTGAGAGAGGGGTGGCTTTAAATTAAAAAAAAAAAAAAAAAAAAACTTTTCTGGTCGTAGCAAGAGTAGGCTTTCAAAGTGCATCACCGGACTGAATGTGTTATAATGACACAACATGACATCTGGGTTATATACTGTATGGTTGTTTCATTACTGAATGAGGCAAAGGGGATTTCACACTTACAAGACAAACGCCACGACTGGCTAAGAATTGAAAATCGTGGCGTTCACCACGATTTTTGCACAGTTTTTGGGCTTCACTACAGCGCTATGCTTGAGCTACTAATTGCTATGCATACTGTAAGCTACAAAGCGCTACTAGGGCGCTGCCACAACGTCACAACTGTGTGCGATGTGTGCAAAACTGCGATCACGAATACCAATATGGTGCCACGCACATGCCACGAGGGCCTATGATGCCCTACTAATAGCCAAATAATGCACCACAGAGGTACCGCGAAGCATGCCAATGGCACCCCAAGGACCTATATCTATAGTGGGATGCTGCACATATCCTCTTTTATTCCTAGCTCAATGCACGTAGCTGGAGGACATCCCAGCGATGGACCGTATTTTAGGCACCACCCAAAGGGACATACTGTTGCTGCAGTGCCAATTGCAGTGTAAGATCGCACATACTGATCTCGCAATATACCTATTGCTACGGAGGAAGAAGGGGAGGCAGGAAGGACAGAGGAAGAGAGCCCCATGGACAAGCCCCTGGCTCATCAGGTGACCCAGCTTGGAATATAAGAGGAGAATATGCCAAAATCAAGTTTTGAGATATGAGCATTTAAAGTTTGGCAACCTTTAAGAACACGCAGCAATCGCACTTTTAAACCTACCTGCATGAAACTTTGCAGTTTACTATGCACATGTGTCTAGATTATGCCGGTAAGGTTTCACTAATGTGTCATTACTACTAAGCCCATGCAGTCCTAATAAAGTGTGCATACCTCAAAACGTATCATTCCTATATGCAAACGAAAGTCACCAATCCGACATAAGAAAAGACAGATACAATAATAGCAATGAAAATACACGGCATAAAAATTATTACATACCTTCCCAAGCACACTTCTTGACTTATCTGATGAGAGGGAGGGAGGTTACTGCCTTAATTAACAATCGAGGAGGTTGTCATCCACATCGACTTCCCCCTCTTGCTGATCCCAGAATGCCCTAAAAATAGCTTGAAGTTTGTCATTTCCTACCTCGCCAAAGCAGAAACACTTGCACTTTTCACCAACTTTCCTTGTGTCAACAACAAGGTTTTTGTTGAGACACACACTCCTCACCACTGTTACGCTTCCTCTTTACAGCGTTCATATTCCACTGTTCCACATTACCTGCACACTTTTGACTATGCCCAGAAGGTCCAGGGACATTTTTGCTATCATCACCACATATTTCTGCAGTTTTTTCTACAAAATGCTGTACAAATAGAAAGTAAATAACACCAAAATGGCAGAGTTTCATTCAGAAGTAGAACAGGTATGCGACTGAGTCTGGCAGCGAGGGCAAAACAGGTGCTAATTGGCCCGTGAGATGGGTGGGGACGACATACTGCTTGATGATTGGACTCCGCACCTGGGCACGGAGAGTTGATTTGCCTGTTGTAATATTCTCGCTCAGACACAAGTATCCTCTGATGTGCAATAAAAAAATTACAGCCTCAGAATAATGAGAATATCTAGTGGAGCAAGAGCGAATCTGCATTTCATGCCGCGCTGCCTAGATAGAGGGGGGACTAAAGTTTATGAATCCATCAGAAAACGAAAATGGGAAACCTGGCATATTCGCCTATTGCTTAAGAAACTGGCAGGGGAGCATGCAAAGTGTTTCCATAACTTTCTACAGATGGATGAGGTCATGTTCAATGAGCTGCTGCAGAGGGTCAGGCCAAAAATTCAGTAGCAGGACACCTTCTACAGGAAGGCTTTAGAACCGGGGTTTAGACTTGCCATCACACCTGAGTCCTGTACAGCGGGAGAGCGCTACACGTCGCTGCAATATGGGTTTAGGGTTGCCCAAAACACCATCTCCCTCACCATCCCTGAGACCTGCGAAGCAATCATTGTAGAGTACTTAGAGGAGGTTTTGTCTTGCCGACAAACACCAGGACAGTGGAAGGGGGTTGCGGCCATTTTGTCACAAAGCTGGTGCGGTTTTGGTGGTGGTGGCAGGTGGTGCGGCTGTCTCTTCTACTTGGGTCTCTTGGGACCTCATCAACCTTTTGAGGGTGTGCTCTTGGTCCTTGACGTGAACTATCTTGACTTGACTTGGGTCACTTGAGCATCAAGACTGATAGTTGCTTTGCCCACTTTATGATGCGCTGTCATGGGCAGGGCATAGCTACCAAGTAAGGTGACGTGTTACCTTTGTGACAGACGTAGCATCCTAGTCGCGTTGTTGTAGCTTGCTAGTGCAGCGTCATTGCACCTTATTGGTTCGTTCATGGGAATCATAACTCGTTATTGGCATATGCCTGCAATTACATGGCATCTGCGTGTGCCTATGAGAAAGTATATATGCTTTTTTAGCATTTTAACAGCTTCCATTTCACGAGGTCGTAGTTCCTTATTGCTGGTCGGAGCTCCATAGTGGCGGTCGTGGGGCTCTGCAAACCCCACGACAGGTGACTAGGGAGCCATGTACCTGTACACGAGCTCCGATGGCCCAATAGGGTGCTACACGTATTTTTTGTCCTTGCAAAATTTTGCCCATGACCAAAATTTTCAGCCAGGCTCATGACAAGCCACTAGACTCACAAATGTGCTACGACTCGTCACGAACATCACGATTTTGTACCAAGAGGGCTGTAAAGGCATTCTTTAGGTATTCCCATGCAGTACACACCGAAAGGGTCAAGGGAAAGAAAGAAACAAAACTATATACATTTATTTACATTTAAAATTAAATACTCACAATTCATCAGAAACAATATTAATAGATCATTCCCAGGCCTCTTCCCAGACTTAAAAGAAAGCAAGATAAACCTCGTTAATATTCTCCGGGAGATTTAGTAGAGTCCTCTATTGGAGAATAAGCAAGTAACACCAGGCACGGGGTCAAATGAAAGTTGTGGCCTTGCATACACCAGGTACAGTCTTC
>JAGKTI010032495.1:0-11886 GCA_018397915.1 Birgus latro
GCGGGGAGTTCCTTACCACTCAAATTCAAGGAGCTTTTTTTTCCCCCACTGTTTACCAGAGGGACGCTGGGGTGCCTATTCCAGATATCTATTGCTATTCGGCACTCGGGGAAATTGTAGGCATTATATAGGCATTAGTATATATCTCATAAACACAATGTACAGGATGTAGTGTCTGATGGAAACGTACACAGCTTCTCACTAGGAATGTCAATTCACATAATGTCTATCCACAGTCTTGTTGTCCCAGACCATGGAGAATCCTTAACATATGATGTATTTCAAACATCCTCATAGTCCAGACAACAAAGAATTTCATGACGTATTCAAACACGTGGAAGTCCACAGGATATCTGTCAGACACTACTACCTCACCAAACATCCTCTCCAATCTGTATATAATGTCGGAGAGCTTCCCTTCAGGTCAGAAAGGGTTAGATAATGCCCGAGAACACAATCAGGGCGGAGGCAGGAGAAGGGGGAGAGAGGGACTACCGAGAAGGCCTGACACTAGGATCATTAGGAGACTTTGGCCGTCATGCTAAGTTACGCTGTAAATCACTATTCAGTATAACTGTACAATAAAACTCCGCAACCCAAGAGTGCTGTAACTCACCTTGTTCATACTACGTCTCACGGCTTTATTCTGGCTGAGCTTAAAGATCCACAATCGACTTACCTATCTCCCTACAAGTATCTATGATCACGCTAGCGAGACTGATGGCAAGCAGTATAAACGAACCAAGTACGATAAACTACGCCATTGAGACTGGCGGCTTCGGTGAACAACAGTACCTTACAACCACGCTGTCTAGAATATTAGAATAAATCAGCGTACGCACTGAGTGCGAGGGTGTAGAGGGGTTGAGTCAGCTATCCCCACAAAGTAAAGAAACTAATTTTGAGGAGAGATATAATGATTAGGTTAGGTTAGGTTAGTGACTAGTCAATATCCTAATCTACTCTAACTTAACCTTACCTACTATATCTGCCCACGAAAGGAGCAAGTTACCCATTAAACTAGTTTTCTATACTTGTGCGAGGATAGCTGACTAGACCTCTCCCTCCCCAACAACCCCGCACTCACTGCGTGCGTTGATTGGATTTAATTTCTCCGAGTGCCGAATATACCACCCATGCCACCGGGATAATTGGTTCAGAAAAAAAAAACGGCAGTCGATGATCGCCAACTCTAAGTGGACCAAGCTTTGGCCGACCCGATACAAAATATACGTGGCCAGAGTGAGCTTCGACACTGTCATTTTTTTTTTTTTTAGATATTCCAGTGCAACATCCCACCCAAGAATCATAGCCCTGGCTTAATGATCTTTGGTGCCTTAGCATTTTGCTCGTCCAGCGTCATGATTTTAGCGTTTTTTTTTTCTGCACTTGATGACCGGTGACCCCTGACCTGGGAATATAGGTCTTGCATATACGAAGCACACTTGTAGTATTCATTAACGTCTATAAGCATGCAAGTTTCATTCTGTTTCATCCGCCCACTGCAGAACTAGGGAACTTGAAATCTGTGGAATGGCCCACCAGAGGTACAGTTTCTAGGTGGCGCTGCCAGTGACTGGAAGTGAGTTTCAACACTAAATGTCATTTTTTTCAGGTACTCCAGTGCAACATTCCACCCAATAATCATGGCCCTGGCTTAATAATCTTCGAAGCCTTAGCATTCCATGCGAGCATAGTGGCGATTTTGGCTATTTTCTCCATTTTTGCATTTGTTGACCTTTGACCCCTGACCTGGCCAATGCAGCACGTAGATGTACAGTACAGACTTATAGTACTAGTCAATGTCTATAACCATGCAAAATTTCATTCCATTCCATCGAGCCGCTGGGGAAGTAGGGGAACGTTGTTGAAAACTGATACTGGTTGCCAGGGACACTGAGGCCAATTTTCGCAAGGCTGCCACTGAAGAACTAGAGGAGAGAGAGGAAAAATGGAATGTGCACTTACGATAGGAAAGAACCTCACAATTATGCCTAAAGAAATCAGAGCTTTCTTCACCATTAGTAATGCTCAAGACATGAAATGAATGAAAAAAGCGGCTTTTTGCCATTGCTAGGCAACGAGTAGTTGCCTAGCATCCAAAATCTTGCGGACACAACTAGGTCATAGGCTGGTCATTGTTTCCAACTTTGATCAGAATCGGTTAATTCTGAAGGGTAAAAGTGCCAGCCACAATGAACAAGACAAGCTGGTAGGCTATGATGGCCAGCTGTTAGTATATCGAGCTTTGCCAACAACCGGAAGTGAGCTTCGGCGTGAAAAGTCACTCCTGTATGGCGGTACTGAAGGACAACATCCCACCAAGAATCATGGCTCTGGATCAATAACCTTCAGATCCTTAGCATTTTGCGACAACCTAACTATGATTTTAGTGATTTTCCGCTGAAACGCATCTGATGATGATTGACCTTTGACAAGGCAGATATAGGCCGTGCACATACGAAGCACACTTGTAGTACTCATTAACATCTACAAGCATGCAAACTTTCATTCGATTCCATCCACCCACTGCAGAGCTAGGGAACTTGAGATTTGCCAAATGGCCCACCAAATGGACAACTTCATGCACCCAAGAATCATGGCTCTGGTTTAATAATCTTCGGAGCCTTGGCATTTTGCGCGTGCATAGTCGTGACTTGAGCTATTTTCACCATTTTTGCATTTGATGACCTTTGACCCCTGACCTGGTCAATGTAGCACATAGGTGTACAATAGAAAGTTGTAGTACTAGTCAATGTCTATAAGCATGCAAAGTTTCATTCATTTCCACTGAGCCACTAGGGAAGTAGGGGGGGCATTTTTTAAAACGGGTACTGGTTGCTTGGGGCGCTGAGGCCAATCTTTGCAGGATTGCTACTCGAAAACTAGAGGAGAGAGAGAAAAATGATTGGCACACTTCCAATGGGGAATGATTTCAAGATTACTCCTAAAGAACTCAGAGCATTCTATGCCCATTAGTACTGTTTTTACAGCTCAAAACGTGGAAAGCACGAAAAAAGCGGCTTTTGGCCGTTGCCAGGCAACGAGTAGTTGCCTACCAACCAACACCTTGTGGACACAACTAGGTCATAGGCTGGTCATTGTGTCCAAGTCTGGTCGGAATTAGATAATTCTGAAGAGTAGAATTGCCTGTCACAACTAAACAAGAAGCCAAGGAAGAAAATGTGACTAACGATAAGGGCAGCATAAGCTGGCCAAAAGAAAGACCAAAAGAAAGAAAGGAAGCAAGCAAATGTGATTAACAATAAGGGCAGCATGAGCTGGCAAAAGAAAAAAAATTGTTTCTGTCCCGTCGGTCGCAAAATAGATGACCATTTCAAGCCACCTTATACCACTGTGAAAGCTCTAGCATACGGCTATAGATCTGTTTTCACCTGACAGCGCCGGGTCAATCACACAACCTGAGTTTAATGAGCCTTAGATATAGCGCAAAATTTAGTCCCAGGTTACTAGTCAAAACAACTCTCCCCTCAGAGTACATTTGGTCATTAACGGAGCTGAAAGGGGTTTGGGATTTTCGTCATAAAAACAAAAGTGCTGCTGTGCTTAGCTACATCCTTGGATTAGTGTCTTAACTTCTCTGTCGAGGAACAGTTCACATGAAAACTATACTCATATACTGACACTGTCTATATTGTTACGATACAACTGCAGCCAAAAGTTTTGCATTTTCACAATGAACACAGTTTGAATATGTGGATATATATTTTTTTTCAACAAATAGAGCTTGATTTTCAGCTGTACATTGCACGGCCATATTATTCCATTCCCAGTTAATTTTAAGCTTTTACTGGTTCTTTGGATCCAGTGTGTATTTAACTTAAAAGCAGGAGTGATTTTTCTCTTAGACTGGGAGACTGCCGTCACTCTGCACGCCTTAAGGGAGAGGTTGTCATATTTAGCACAGAAAAGGCAGTTCACAAATACATAAGTGTCCATCAGTTACTTTAGCTGTCTTTTCTTGCACCTCTTACCAAACCAAAGCTCGTATTCTCGGCAGTTAAGGTAGCTCCCTAACACCTCTTCCTTACCCATCTATTCTTGGGTACAGTTGACTAATATTGTTGTATAATTTTTTTTATTTAGAGTATGGTGATGTCAGACTGATTATAGTAACACAGAAGACGGCAAGGTGTAACAGGGAAAATAAATCACTAACAAAGAGGTGTTAGAGAACTTCCCTAACCGACGAGAATACGGGATTTGAATTCGAGGTGCCCACTGTCCTTCAATAGCTTCATCAAGATATAATTACAATACAGTGTTACCTGTATCATTCTTGCACAGCCACCAGTCAGTTATCTCGCCAGTCGATTGTACCGTCAGTCACCTCAGCTGACAACGTGGATAGTTCCATGGCCCCCACACCCCTCGACCCACGGCCTGTCAAGAAATTTATTCAGAAAAAGCTACAGTAAATCCCCTATATAAAGGACTGACACCAGTAAGCTTTGCTGGAAAAGTAAGGGGTATGTGAATAACACTAATCTGTATATATACAGGAGCCACGTTGTTTGTTTGTTTGTCCTTCAATCACGCCCAAACCATGGGTCAGAGACCCTCAGATTCATATATATTCTGAATCAGGGTGGCCCAAGGATGGTTTTGGGGGGTCTAAATTCAGATCTGGGTCATTCCACGTCACTGGTAGTGTTCGCCTTTTTGGCCCGGGCAACGCCAGGTACCCTTGCAGCCCAGTTTTTGGCATCGAGACTCACATGACCTCCAGTTCGGATATACGCTATGTGAGGTTGACCTCCGAGGTCATTTGAGGTCACTGGTTGGAGGTCATTTCAAGTCACCGCTAATACACGCTTGAATGACTAGACCCAGCATCCCAATTTTTGGCACGGAGACTCACATGTCCTCGCAGCTGACCTCCTAGGTTATTTGAGGTCACTGGTCGGAGGTCATTTGAGGTCACCGGTAATATCAAACAAGTGCGCACAAATACTGCGTTAGTCTGAATAAGCTGAAATAGAAAGTTCCTGGACCTCTTATAATCCCTGTTCATACATGGTCTTTCTCGAGTAGAAAGACAGACTGAACTAGAACAGATAGGTTTAGAGTGTTCGCCTTTTTGGCCCGGCAACGCAGGGTACCGCTGCTGGTAAACAGATATATTAAAGAGAATCGGAGAAGTCTTAAGTCCGACACTGATGAACCGGCCATTTCACCGGTGGCCGGACCTGTGACATCATCATGTAGAGGAAAGATGCTTCATTTTGACAAAAAGAAGATGAAGAAGAAGAAGGAACAAACAGCTCAACATCCACAAACACCAGAGAGTCTCAGGGCCGTAGATATGACTTGCCCTGTGGCTTTGACCTTCAACAGATTACTCTCTAAATCGGATCACTTAATTCTTGCCTAAATCCTTCCGCCAGCCTTGGTTCAGATCAAACCAAACTGCTTAGAGATGACTTGGCCCAGTGACCATGATTTGTTTTTATCTCTTCCTGTGAGTTAAACTTTTGACTATTCTCAAAATCAAACTCTTAATTTTGTTTTAAGCTAATCCCTTCCAATAAATTTAATCTACATCGAATAAATAATGTTTAAATTGACAGTGTCATGTGACTTTGACCTACTAAAAAAAAAGAGAGGAAAAAAAAAACCATTTTGGGTGATCCTCAGCTCATCTGCTGGGTTTGATCCAATTCTGATCGAAACTATTTTGGTTATTTAATTTACATACAGACACATGTGTTAAACTTTTACCTTGCCTTGCGGCCTGGACTTTCTCTCATAATTGAATCCCATTGTTCTTGCCTGACCCTTAACACTTCAAAAAGTTAAATATAAACTGTATAAACACGTTCATTGACCTTGCCCTAAGACTTTCACCTCCGACCTATTGTTTCCACAACAGTAAGTTTACTCCGTCGATGACCTTCACTCAGTCCACCAAGTTTGGTTAAAACCGGATTCAAGCTGGTTGAGTTTATTTGCTAACAGTCACACACACGGGTCGAACTTGACCTTGCCTGTGACCTTGACCTTTGACTGAGTGTTCTCAGTATTGAAATTCAATTCATTCTTGCTTAACCCTCAACCCTTCCCCCAGGTTTGGTCAATATTGGGTAAAAACTGTCTAAGTTAATATTGCCGTGTCAGCCTTTGACCTAGTCTTGTGACCTTGACATTTTGACCTACTGTTCTAAATACAGTAGGTTTCCTCACGGCCTGTCTTCCAATCCTTCCACCAATTTTCCTTGAAATTGGATATAATCTGTTTGAATTATTTTTTAACACACACACACACACACACACACACACACACACACACATAACAGTACCCGCACTCGCTTCGCAAGTCACGGGTATAAGGCAGTAATACGAGCTATTGCAAATTAAAGGAAACTCAGAATGATTGGTTACGAGAAGTCGGCCACTTTAAAAACTGTGGAAGACGATCGTAATTGGCGGGAAAACAGGCTGACTTTATCCCTCTGCGCCCTGCCGGCCTCTCTTTTTTGGTGACTTTTTGAAAATATGACCAATAGTAGCCAGTAAGATGCGACTCACATATGGAAACACCAAGAAACTAGAAAGTATAAGAGATAAAGTGACAGGTAATGCTAGAAACGCTCCTTTTTAGTTATGCCATCTGAACAACATGAGTATTTTATATATATAACCAAAGCCCATTAATGACGGTTAACCAATACTCCTGGCATTGAACTTTTGTGGTCTTTCTCTTGCCAATACCACATGATATACACCGAGTAACACCAGGGAACTATGGTGGTTGATGACCTGCCTGAAATCTCTGGTATTTTTCCTCCAGCACGATGTAACTGACTCGAGAACCTGTGAAACGGCGGGTTCCCCAGATATATACTGAACAGCATTTTTCACTTACACCTTACTCTTTCATCTTGGTGTGTCATTTGTGAGTAACACTCACCTGTTGCTGTTAGTTGTACAGTCAAAGAAAAAGAGTCGTGTCGTGAAATTTGGTGAAAATAACTGCTGAAAGACTATAGTTTTGGAGAGGTCTGCTTTGTGTCGAACGGACGGTTGGTAGCACTGACTTGAGTTGCCATTTGCTCCAGATGACCGTCCTGTGGATGTAAGCATATTGTTTGTAACTAAACGAAACTAATCTACATATTAATTCTTTCTGACTGCTGGTCTCTTCAGTATAGCATCTTTTCTTTTTTATTACCCCGTCCTCAACGTTACAATTTAGTTCAATAAATGTTATAGTCCAACCACTGTATGAAGGCAGTTTGGGTGGGGTCATCTCCTGTGTACCGTATGCCACTTTTTCACCCATGGGATATCAAACTCTCCCGCTATGTCCGTCTCTTGTTAATTATCAGCACCGTCCTACTCAAGTTAATTACCAACACCGTATATATAAGACTAAATAAAGAGGAAATGAGAGTACTAAAGGAGAAGAGGGACGAAGCAAAAACAAAGAACGAGGAAAGATCAGAGGAAGAGTAAATTTGATTAGAAAGTAACTGAATTGCAGGTACGAAAGTGGTAGGTAACCAACAGGGAATAAAAGGAAGGACGATGGAAGACTCAAGCTATGGCAAGTATGTAAACAAGATGATTAAGTTGACGCACTCAGCTGTAGATGAAATGGTGTCTAAATAATTAGAGATGGAAGACAATACCGAAGAAAAGGAACCACATATTATTGGCCTAACGGAAACAAAATTAACCTCAAAGACATCAAACGATAACCTACACTTAGAATAATACAATGTTAGAGGACAAAATTTAAATGTTATATACAGAAAAAAAAATTATGAAATAGGAGTCCAAAATTACATTTCTCAGCACAAAGAAACAGAGATGAAATTAAAGAACTGGTTAAATACAGAATGTAAAAAATCAAAAGCAAAAAGAAATTTGCTGTGGAACAAATACGGAAGCCACAATAGTGAGAAGGCAAAATAAACAACTATAAACAGGCAAGAAATGATTATACAAGGATAAGGAGATGCTTAAAGACAGTTTGAAGAGGGCATTACAAAAAAAAAGTAGTGATCAACCTAAGCAATTTTACAGCTACATCCGAAACAAAACCAAAGTTAAAAATAAAATACAGTCCATTGCGGACGAGGGGATCATCTATACACAAGAGAAAGATATTTGTGAAGCACTAAATAAAAAATTCCGATCAATTTTTAAAGAAGAAAATAATTTTGAAAGAGATGATATGGAACATGCATGCCCACACGTTACCAGATATACAAATATCAGCAAAAGAAGTACAGGAAGAGTTAAGTAAATTAGACAAAGGAAAAGCAAATGGTCCTGACGAAATTTCAGTTTGGTGCTACATGAATGTGCGGAAGAGTTAAGCAGACCATTAGATTTAATATTCAAGGAATCCGTACGTCGAGGTAAACTACTTGATATTTGTTCCCCTATTCAAGAGCGGGAAAGACAGAATCCACTCAGCTACGGACCAGTATCACCGACCAGTGTTGTAAGATACTAGGGAAGCTGGTAAGAAACGTTTGGGTAAACCATCTAGAAGAACACAGTATGATAACAGAAAGGCAGTTAGGTTTTAGACCGAGAAAATCATGTGTTACTAATCTATGAAGCTTACTGTGATAGAGTTGCAGAAACATTATAGAAAAAAAGAAGGATGGGTGGACAGTATCTATTTAGATTTCAAGAAAGCATTTGACGGAGTACCGCACCAAAGACTTTTATGGAAACTGTACCATCAAGGGGGTATTAAAGACAACCTGTACTGTTGGATGCAGGATTTTCTCAGAAAAGGGGAACTGAGAAAAGTACATGGAGGGAGGTGACTAGAGAAGTCCAACAGGACTCAGTGCTGCCACTGGAAATGGAAGCTATCTAAATATGTTTGCTGATGATGCAAAAATACAAAGAAAAATTAATACACAGACTCTTGCAGAAAGCTACAAGAATTCAGTAAATCTCATGAAGGGGGCAATAAATGGCAAATAGAATTTAATGTGGACACGTGTCATTTAATTAAGTTCGGTAAAAATAAAAAAAAAAAGGCCAGATTGGGATTATAAGTTAGGAAGCTCAACCCTGCACATATCAGAAAGGGAGAAGGACCTAAGAGTGATTACCAGTCACAGATTATCTCCGGCTGACCACATCAGTGAGAAGGTACTTAATGCGTATACACTGCTTGCTAATATGAGAATAGCATTCACATATATAAATGAAGAAATGCTGAGAGAGATAATAACATCATTCATCAGACCAACCCTGGTGTATGCATCAGTAGTCCGGAGTCCTCATCTCAAAAAACACATAAATATGACTGAACAAGTACAAAGGGCCGCTACAAGATGGGTACCTCGCTTAAGGGATCTAAGCTACGAAGAAAGACTAGAAAAACTGAATCTACCAATACTAAAGGAGAGAAGGAAAAGAGGAGACATGATTATGCTATATCAATTCTTCTCAGGGAAAGAGAAAAGAGACATAAAAGATTATATAACCTATGGGGAAGCATCAGCAAGAGGTCACTGCAAAAAAATACATAAAAAGACAGGCGACAAAGACGCAAGGAAATTCAGTTTCCCAAATAGGGCAATGGATCAGTGGAATGCACTACCTAGTGAAATCGTGTGTGCCAAAACTATACATAAATTTAAGGACGTATGAAAAAATGGTTTCATACACGGGACAGTCAGAGCTTGACTTCTTCATGTAAAGCCAGAATTAGGTAAGAACAATTAGGTACAATAATAGGTAAGAACACAAAGGAAGTCGAGGTCAGCCTGCATACACAAATCACTGGAAGTTCCACACAGAGAGCACTGACAAAACACTATAGGGATCCGGGTAAAAGATGCCCACAAAAGACAGGACGCTGATTCACAAACACATTTACTATATATTCCACATCGTAGCTAAGATATATATATATTGCAGAATGGACAAAGAAGAGTGAATGATCAACGTGTACTTACACTGGATGAGTGGATGATTTGGTGGGTGGGTGGGTGAAGATGGGTCCACTAGCGAACAGGTCCATGGGTTAAACAGGTCCATGGCTGAAACAGGTCCATGTGGGAAAATGGGTGTACGGGGAATACGAAATGTGTCCAGGTGGAAACGTAGGCCCAATTAATAGAAAAGGTCCGGGAAGAGGAACATTGACCCATGTGGGGATTCGATGTCACAGGGGGAGAGAATGAGTCCATAGTGATTAATAGGTCCATGGGAAAATAGGTCCATGGAGGGAAAACAAATCCTGGGAGAAAATAAGTCCATGGAGGGTTAATAGGTCTATGGGTAAATAGGCCCTGAAGGGAAAATAGGTCTACTGGGAAGAAATAGGTCTATGAGGCAAAAAAATGTCTATGGGAGAAAGACAAACTAATCTATGGGCAAAATAAGTCCATGAGGGACAGTAGGTCCCTGGGGAAAGTAGGTCCCTGGGAAAAGTAGGTCCCTGGGGAAAGTAGGCCCCTAGGGAAAGTAGGTCCCTGGGGAAAGTAGGTCCCTGGGGAAAGTAGGTCCCTGGGGAAAGTAGGTCTCTGGGGAAAGTTGGTCCCTGGGGAAAGTAGGTCCCTGGGGAAAGTAGGTCCCTGGGGAAAGTAGGCCCCTAGGGAAAGTAGGTCCCTGGGGGAATTAGGTCCCTGGGGAAAGTAGGTCCCTTGGGAAAGTAGGTCCCTGGGGAAAGTAGGTTCCTGGGGAAAAGTAGGTCCCTGGGAAATGTAGGTCCCTGGGGAAAGTAGGTTCCTCGGGAAAGTAGGTCCCTGGGGAAAAGTGGAACAATGGAGGACAATAGGTCTATGTAGGAAAATGGGTCCATAGGTTGATAATAGGTTCATAGGGAAAAACAGGTGGTGGGGAGATGACCCCTACAGGGTGTAGATGAAGACAGGCTTATGTGGTAGTATAATACTAGAGAAGATACGATCATGAGAGAGTCAATGGTAACACTGTCAACACTCGGGCTCCTATAACTCATGCTTAACTGAATGTAATGGTCTGGCGTCAGCTGGAATGCGGTACTAGAGCTGTCACCACAATAGTGTCTCTTTCAGGCTCTAGGACTCACTCTTGCTTGTGTGAAGTTATCTGGCTTTAGTAGGACTAAAATACCAGAGCTCTCCCGACCACGAGAACTCCCATTTGTTCTCGTTACTATTGTTATTGGAGGTTCACTTATAACAACTCCATCTGATACGCAGAGCAGCACATGTCTCTTTCTTGTCGCTGGGGAAGGACTAGTGGAGAACCGTGTATGAATGGGTGTTGTAGGAATGGTGGCTTGAATGTAATGAAGGTTTGTTTCAGACGTTACTTTCATATGCATAATGACCCAGTCAGCAACAGGGTTGCTATGCACTGCAACCAGAATAAAAGTGGTTGCTTGATGGTGATGGCGATAGAGGCATACTTGTACGTTACCGCACACCCCCTCCTCTCTACTTCCATCCCTTCTCCACTCCTATCCCTTTCCCTCAACTCTTCTCTGCCTTCAGCCTTTCCTCTACCTCTTTGTCTCGTCCTCTCTGCTCTAGATATCACAGTCATAGTCCTTGTAATAAACAACCCCGAAAGGGCCTTTTGCTCTGAAGCTGCTTGCTCCCTTTGTACTCCTTTTGCCTTCCTTTGTACTTTTCTTTGCATCTGTCCTTTTCATCTCTGTTCTTCTCTTCCCCCACTATTCCTATTTATTCCTCTCTACCTCCAGCTCATCCTCTCTGCTCTTCTTTACCACCATTCCTACCTCTCTGCTCTTCTCCTCCTCCAACCCTTCCTCTACTCTTCTCGACCACAATCCCTTCCTCTCAACTCTTCTTTACACCCATCCCTTCCTCTCAACTCTTCTTTACACCCATCACTTCCTCTCAACTCTTCTCTACACCCATCCCTTCCTCTCAACTCTTC
>JAGKTI010032496.1:0-11886 GCA_018397915.1 Birgus latro
ACCACATGGAGACCTGAGATGGACTTGAGGACTCAGGGCTAGGGGGTGAAGTGTTAGTGGTCTCCTCCACCTGGGATTTATTCCTTGAGCAGGGCCTCATATTTGAATCCCCCAGAACTATCAGAAACCACAGATTTTGCACCATCATTTCGGCAGAAACAGCTCATGTGCACAGTAACAGCAGGAGTGCATATTTTCAACTAGCAGTGACAATGAAACCTCTCCATAACCAAGTGCGTGATGACCACGGGATCACTATACTGTATAGTCCATACATACATATATACATACGGTATATAGATAGATACATAGATAGATAGATAGATAGATACATGAATGGATAGATAGATAGATAAATATACATATATATAGAGAGAGAGAGAGTTGTGCCACGTACTTAGTGATCAACTTCCTGCTCTGTGAGTATGTGAGTCTGACATTGGATTCTCTCCAAGACCGGGTCCAGAGCATGCAACCAAAGGAACAGGACTTAAAAACACAGGCTAACCTGTCGTACACTTATATTACCCACAAAGAATACAGTGACTTGACACAATACAGTATGATAGATTACACACACTTTATGAATTATAAGGATCTGAGTCTGGGACTAGTGGGCTGGTAAGATAACTACAGGTGCCACCCAGGTGTGGGAGGTGTCTCGTCAGGTGTGCACTCTCTGAAGGAGCACGGGACCACTATTTTACTCTTGATCATTGGGCGAGGGTTGCTGGGTGGTGTAGAGGGAGGCCTTTCACTGGAGTGTACTCCATCGATGTGTCGGCCCTCGGGGCTGGGGCCGAATAGGTCTAGTAGGCACGCTTCCTTGCACTTGCCCATGGTGGAGGACGGTTCGCTGGCTTGTCTAGGGAAGTCTCGGCCGGGAGTTCTGGGGGCATCCCTCTTCGTCTGGTGTCTGCAGTCTCGCCTTCGTCAGGAGTCCGACAGGAGCTGCCTGCGGTCTCCCCTCAGTCCGACAGGAGCTGCCTGCGGTCTCCCCTCTCCTGGGAGCCCTTCAGAGGTTTCCTGCTGTTTCACCTCCTTCGGGAGTCCGACAGTGACTGGTGACTTAGGGACGCTGGTTATATCGAGTGTACCTCAGGACTCACTATAGGGCCACTCCAGACCTCTTCCAGCAGTGACTCCGCTGAGAAGCCTACTCTGCCCTCTGTTGTGCGGGGAGAGCGAGAGGGACGTTCCGCTCGGCCTCTGGGGGAGTGAGGCGAGTAAGGAGCGTGACCCGCTATAGGTGCCGAAAGTTCGGCAGATGAGGCCCACACGGTGGGAGGGGCCTCCCCGGCGGATACGGTAGGCACTGCCGTGGTTCTGCCTTTAGGGAGGTGTGCTCAAAGGTCACGTTCTTTCCTCGAACCTTTCCCTGCTGTCCTAAGCCTCACAGGCGTGGTCCATACTAGTGATGTAACGGATACCTAATTTTAGAGCTCCGCGGAGGGGGAGGCGGAGCTGGATATCTATTTCTCATAAAATGCAGTTGCGGATAAAACTGCGGAGGTTATGATATTAATTTTTGCGGACGTGGACACAACTGCGGATTATTTTTACATCCACGTCCGCGGTTGCGGACGCGGGCGTGAATTTTTTAAAACAGTACATTTATGCAGTATGAAGTGACGAGTTTCAGGCACACTTAAGTGTTCGGCAGGCGTGTTTACCAGTATGCATCATAGCTGCGACTCAAAGCTCCAGTTAAACAAAGAGAGAGAGGAGAGGAGAGAAAGGGGAAGATAAAAGCAAAAAATAAATTAAAGAGATATAATAAAAGAAGAGAAGAATGTATATCTTTTGATAAATTAATAACTTTAAAGAAATAACAAAACTCTTGTCATACTATGAAATAGTATTGGCTTTAGTCCAGATTTGCCTATATAACATAGCAAGTGTAACTGTTGCGACAGATAGAGAGAGAGAGAGAGAAAGAGAGATGGAGAGAGAGAGAGAGAGAGAGAGAGAGAGAGAGAGAAGGGGAGAGAAGAGGAGGACGGAAGAGAGCTAATAGAGAAGAAAACAGAAAGAGGAAGAGGGACTGGCAGGAGAGAGGAACGGAGAGGAGAGTTGTGGATGAAAAGGAGAGAAAAAGAATTATGACAAAAAGAGAAAGGAAAAATATTGGATGGGTGGAGATCAGCAACCTCTGTGGTTCTTTGACGTGGAGGAGGATTATTATGTGGTGCTTTTATTATCTGAAAACTCGGTGGCGGATAATGATGTGGAGGTTTTGTTGTCTGAAAACGCGGATGTGGATAGTAATGCAAACATTATTTTCACTGCGGAGGCTCCGCAGAGGTGGAGGCAGATATCCGATACATCACTAGTCTGTACAGTGGATGGCGCCTCCCCGACTGGCATGATGGGCACAGCTGCAGCTCTGCTAAGCACTGAGACTGCAGGCGAGAGGAGCAGGGTGGGCGTCCTCTCCCCAGAGAGCACGGTGGGCATCACCTTGGTCTTGCTCAGGGCAGGGGCTGCAGGTGAAAGAAGCACAATGGGCGTTCCCTCCCCAGTGAGCTCGGTGGGCATCGTCACGGTCCTCCTGGGGACTATGGGTGAAAAGAGCACGGTGGACATCCTTTCCCCGACGAGCACGGTGGGTGTCGTCGCGGTCCTGCTTGGGGAGTCTGCCAGTACACAGATCCTGTACCAGTGCTGTTGAGCACTGGTCCAGGTGGAGGGTAATGCAGCATGGCAACGTACCTCTAGTCGATTCCGTTGAGGGGAGGAGGGGAGTGTGGTGGTTGGGGACGTATGTCCATCTTGTCCCAATTGCTCGTTCTCTTTTCACGCCTCCATATGGTTTCCTCTTGGTACTACTCCATACCCATCTCTTATTTCACTACTGTCATGGCAGAAGAAGTCATGTCCTCGTGACTGGAGTGGTACACGTTAGAGGTAGAGGTTTGGTAGGCTGGCGTGAAGTGTTGGAAGAGAGAGACCCAGTGTTGGTTGGGTATATTTGGCTCCTGGTGGGATTGGTGCACTATCTCGAGGGTGGAGGTGCGTGTGTTCTTCCACAGGAGATGCAGAAATTGTGGTGTCCCTCGGAGGTGTTATTTGTTTCCTTGGTAGGGGTCCACAGCACGTGCTTGATCTTCATTTCTGGTGGTGCCGTGTGCAGTGACTGGCTGGTGACTCTGGGCTGAATGCTGGAGATGGGTGAGGCAACCTGGGTTTTATGAGGTCATGCGGGTGGAAAAGTACTGGATCAGCGCACCTTAATTGTCCTGGTTGGTCTGGCCACCGGAATTTTATTTCCTGCCTGATGCATTCTGAGGTTTATGGAGGAGGTGTTTGGTGTGGGGGAGCTGGTGGTGGTTTCTCTGGGTGGTGTTGGAACTGGTGGAGGTGGGGGTGAGCATGTTGGTGCATATCTTGCTGGCGGGCGAGAAAGACAGGTGGATCTGGTAGTGGTGGTGGTGAGCACAGGTGTAGGTGGCAAGGAGCTCAGGTCATGAGGTGAGGTGGCCGGGTGTGGGTGGGGGGTTCCTGGGCTGGGTGGCAGTGTCTTTGTGTTTGGTGGTGGCAGTGCAGCGGGGGTTGGTAGTCGTGATCTGTGAGGTTAGGTCACTGGGGATGTGTGGGGGACCTGTGGGGAGGATGTGGAGTTGGTGGGGGGTATGGTGGGGGACGTGGGTGTGGAATGAGGAGTGACTGAGGGTGAGGAGTGTGTAGGGGTGATATAGCATGTGTAGGAATTAGTCGTGTTGGTGGGGGAGATGAGTGGTGGTGTGGCATGCTGGGTGGGAGAGTGGGTGTGACGTGGTGGGGAGGCAGCAGGAGAGGTGGGTGGTGAGGGATGGAAGAGATGCACTTGGTGATTCCAGTATGTGTGTGGAGTGTCGTGATATTGGATGGTGACCTGGTAGGGATTGGGGTTGGGAATGTTGATGATTGTGTAGGGGCTTGAGAAATGGGGTGTTTGTTTGTTGGGAATGGGTAGTTGGGCCACTATAACTGAGTCGCCAGGCTTGTAGGAATTGATTGGGGTGATATCAGGCTGAAGGTCTTGTTGGTTTTGTAGGTGATGCAGTCAGCGCTTGAGGTGGTGAAGGGGGTCAGATGTGGGTGATGTGGAGGGGAGGCTGTAGGTGCTGTCGGAGTGGTAAGAGAAGGGGAGTGCCGTCTTCTCTGGGACAGGTGTTCATCCTCCACTGCACAGTTTTTACGTGGGCTGGCCAGTCTTCGTGATGTGTTTCTTCTATTCTGGCTCATACTTGGTTGAGGAGGGTACGGTGGCTTCTTTTGCAAATCCTGTTTCCCTGTGGCCAGTATGGGGAGGAGTGAGATAGTTTGTACCCTAAGATGGTGGTGAGTGCCTTCCATATTTTGCTGGTAAACTCCAGGGCGTAGTCGGAGTGAAGGGCATAGGGATTGCTGAAGTCTGGAAAAACGTGGCAGATGAGGGCGTCGGCCACAGCAACAGCGTGGTGCTTCTTGGCCGGGCAGCAATAAGGAATTTCGAATGTGTGTCCATGAAAGTTATGATGTACTTGTAGCCCGCTTTAGGAGGGAGGGGCCCAAATACATCTATGGACAAAAGTTGTCACGACTTGTGAGCAGTGATGTTTCCTGATGGGTCTGGCGTCTGTCATGTCCTTTCCTAGCGCACAAGCGCAGCAGGTCTGTATGAATTGTTTGGCCAAGTAGAGGGGCTGGGTGTCCAATACATATCATTAACCCTCCCAGTCCCACCCGCATTTTTACCCAACCCACCCTCAGAACCCAGTCGATATTCAACTTGTCTTTTTTTGGCTCAAACCTCCGCTTTTGGTGAGAAACATCGAACATTCATAGAGAAATCGCCCTTCTGAGCTTATAAATGTTGCTACAGGTGACAGTCAGCCTTACCTTTCGTTCTTTCTCAGGGTACCCGGCTTCAAAGAAAACGAACTACGGAAGAGTTAACTAACTCAAGCCACTTTACATTATGTATTTATTTACTTATTTGGTACAAATTTATGTGTAGTTCAAGACTATGTTGGTTTTCACACAGTAATATAGGCAATTTAAGCACTGTTCACTCAACAAAAACACCAACATATGGCACCTTCCTTTACGACATTACCACCTCATCACTTCCGTTTGTTTCTTGCTCTAGCTTCTTTATTTCTTTACCCTCCATCTCAGAAATCACTCTCACTGTAAATTTCATCATTGGAGAGACCGTGGGGCATCATATCTTTACTGGCCAGGTTACTGCTAACAGGTGAATTGCCGAGTGTGAGGGGGAGGGGGGAGGGGGCGTCAGGTGGGGCCAGGCAGTATCCCTGCTTGACAGCGGATAGAGGAAGGTCTGCCACATATACCTACCAAAAATCACCCGTGAATTTTGAAAAATGTGCAAATGACAGGCCTTGCAACTGACTGACGTATGATGCATGTCAGTGGGTCTGAGCATGAAAAAAAGTGGTGACATGCATCGTACGTCGGGGGAACTGGGCGAGTTAAATACTTGTAGTAGTTTCTTGGTCCCTAGATGTATGCCGTTGTCTGAGTGTAAGTGAGCCATCATTTCTAGGGCGGTGTCAGGATCGAGCGCTGTATGTCCAGTATGGGTGAATAGGTGGTCGCTCTGTCGTTGTAGCTTAAAGAATATTTTTGTTGGTATCCAGTCAGGGCAATCTTTGCTTTGCCATTTTTTTAGGAGGCTGGTGGTGGTGCTGATGGCATTGATGGGCAGCCGAGACAAGGCGTCGGTGTTTGCATGTAATTTGCCAGGCTGATACGCTATATCGAAATCAGATTCTTCGAGGCTTTCTCTCCATCTTACTAACTGGGCGTTGTGGGTCTAAGTCTGGCATAGCCACTGCAAAGATTGGTGATCTGTTATTATGGTGACGTGAGTGCCTGCCAGATAGGCTCGAAAGTGGTTCAAGGCCCAGACGATGCCTGGGCATTCTCGTTTTGTGGCAGAGTAGTTCTTTTCTGCCTGATTCAGAGTACAACTGGTGCAGGCGATGATGTGTTCTCATCCTTCCTGGCCTTGGGCAAAGGATGGCGCCGATTGCTACTAGGGACACATCGGTATACAGGCGAAAAGGCAGGTAAGTCAGGGAATGAGACGATCGGGGTGGAGATGAGTTTGGTCTTGAGGATGTGAAAGCACTGATGCCATCGTCTGTCCAGTTGAAAGGTTCGCCTTTTTTAGTCATGTCATGGAGTGGTTTTGCGATGTTAGCAAACCCCTTTACGAAGCGTTGGTAGTAGGACGTAAGCCTGATAAAGGCATGGACTTCGTGGACATCTCGTGGTAGGGGAATATCTGCAATAGCACGTAGTTTGTCAGGATCAGGTGCTATGCCTTCCTTGGAGATGACGTGTCCTAGGAAGGAGATGGCTCACTCAGCCAGGACGCATTTCGACAGCTTGAGCTTAAGCCCTGCCTGTCAGATGCGAATGAGGACTTGTTTAAGGCGCTGGAGGTGGTCGGCCCAGGTTCGGCTGAAGATGATAACGTCATCTAGGTATGCCAGGCAGATTTCCCAGGTGAGGCCACTGAGAACTGACTCCATCAATCGGAAGAATGTTGCGGGGGTGTTGCAGAGCCCAAAGGGGAGGACATTTAATTTGTAATGTTTTCCATTGCTGGTCGAGAAAGCTGTTTTCTCTCTGTCCTCCGGGTGTACAGGGACATGTCAGTATCCCGACTGGAGATCCAAGGTGGAAAACCAGAATGCTCTGTACAAGGAGTCGAGGGAGTCATCTATCCTGGGTAGAGGGGTGGCATCCTTTGTAGTCACGTCGTTTAGGCGTCGGTAATCCACACAGAAGCGCATGATGCCATCTTTCTTCTTAACCCACCGAGTCCCAACGACGTACGATGCACGTCGCTACTTTTTTCTGCGGACAGACCCAACGACGTGCATCGTACGTCACGCAGTTGCAAGGCCCACTGTGTGCACATTTTTCAACATTCGCGGGTGATTTTTGGTAAGCATATGTGGGAGACCTCCCTGTACCTGTTGTCAAGTGGGGATACTGCCTGGCCCCTCCTAACCCCCCTTCCCCCCTCCCCCCCACACTGTGCAATTCACCTGCTAGCAGCAACCTAGCCAGTAAAGGTATGTTGCCCCACGGTCTCTCCAATGACGAAATTCACGGTGAAAGTGATTCCTGAGGTGAAGGAAAAAGAAGCTAGAGGTAGAAACAAACAGAAGTGATGAGGTGGTAATGTCGTAAAGGAAGGTGCCATATACTTGGCTTTTGGGTAAGTGAACAATGCTTATAAACGCCTATATTACTGTGTGAAAACCAATATAGACTTTTACTACACATAAGTTCGTACCAAATGAATGAGATAAATACGTAATTTAAGGTGGCTTGAATTAGTTAACCTTTCCATAGTTCGTTTTTTTTTAGCCAGGTACCCTGAAAAAGAAGGAAAACGTAAGGTTGAGTGACACCTGTTTCAACATTTTTTTACCTCAGGATCGCGATTTCACTATGAATTTTCGATGATTCTCACCAAAAGCGAAAGTTTCAGCCAAAAAACAAAAAGTCGAAAATCGGTCGGGATCTGGGGGTAGGCTGGGTAAAAAACCGGTCGGGACTCGGCGGGTTAACTAACATGACTGGAGAGGACCAGTGGCTGGTGGATGGGGAAATGACACCGGCATCGAGCATTTCCTGGACCTGCCAGTCTTCCTCAGCTCACTGGTTAGGGTTTCTCCTCCGAGATGGTTGGCGAATCAGTGGACCTGTGGTGTGGATTTCGTATGCCAGGTACGTGGTGTGGCCGATATCTGCAGGTCCTGACGAGAACAGGTCTTGAAAGTCCAGGAGGAGGCGTCAGAAGTTGTCATCTTGATGTGGTGTCGGGTGTTCAGGTAGAGGAGGAAGGATGGCAGGGGAGGAGGAGGGGTGAGCATGATTCGGCTTCTTCCATCATTCTGGCCACTAATCCTTTAGGGAGGGTGAGAGGGGTGGTGGAAATGTTGGCGACGAGTACCGCCCCGAGGTGGGGGGGGAGGAAGATGGGAGACAATAGACAGGAGGAGATGGTTCCAGAAGGCAGGTTAGGGCAGAATAAAATAGAGGTTCCCGTGGGCCTGTTAAGATAGAGCCAGGCCTTGTGCTGAAGAAGGATAGTAAGGGAGGAGGCAATGGTAGCGGGGAAAGTGGTATTGCAGAGGAGTGGGAAGGTTAGGAGTAGAGGAGGGTAAGGTAGAAGACATAGCGGGAGGAGAGTGAGATGAGGGAGAGGGTGTGGGAGTGCATGTGCAGTGTGGCTGGGGGGGGTCTGGACACTTCTGGAAGCAGAGACATTACTTGTGGCAGTTAATGTTGGTGTGAAGTTTCTGCAGGAGGTCTAGCCCTAGGAAGCCATCATAAGCACTGCAGACTGAGTAAAAAATTATGAACTGATGTTTGCCTGATACTTTCTGGTGAGTGTTGGCTCGCATTGCCTGAGTTTCCCGACAGATAGGCAGGGGGCCATCTCCCGCAACTACGAGATGAACTGAAGTAGGGAGAAGCGGGCCAAAAGCGAAGGCGTGATGGGAGTATAAATGGTGGTAGAGGCAGGATCTGGCCACTCCCATGTCAACCAGTAGCCTAGTTTTTACCCCATTCCGTATTATCTTATCGTAGACTGGGGGACGATATTTTTGGGAGATGGTACCCGCTACTGTGGGGAGCTGCGGGGTTGCTCCTAAAAATCCAGTTGTTGTGGGGCGACTTCTTCATCTGGCCCTACTTCACCAGGGTCAGAGTACTCAGTGGAGGGTGAGTTGTTTTCGTCGCAATTTTCATCTATAAAGGAGACCATGCGCCGCCCTTGGGTATCTGTTTTTCGTCAGGCAGCTTCAAGTTGTTACCATTTGTCATGAATGGGATACCGGTGATTACATGCTGAAAACTCCCATGGATTTATGGAGATCAGATTGGTATTTTCCTTAGGAGGGGGACATCTTTTGTTGGGGAGCACCCTGGGCATTCTGGGTGGTGTTGGTGAAATGGTGCAGGTGGGGAACATCCGTGGTTTTGGTTGTTGTACTTTATGCATCGGGACTCTGCTCCTTGTGCCGATGTGCTGTGGGGTGGTGCAGATGGCAAGAAGAAGCCTGACTAGTTGAATCTCTGTCAAGGTCTCCCTTTGGGTCATAGATTGTGAAATGTTCTCTTACAGTGCTGGGGAAGATCCTTAACAGAGTATCGAAAATATGTTGCTCCCAGGTGGCTGCATCAGCCTCCGGATAAGCGGCGGTAACTAGTCGCCTGGCCTGTTGAGAGTGGCGTCCAGGTTGCCGTCGAAGGTGAGGGTGTCCAGCTGGGACAAAGCTACTACTTTTCCCAGTGATGGTGGGACTGCTTGTGTCACAATTTGTGTAAATTGTGCCCGTGTCAGCTAGGGGATGATCTTCGTGGCGATAAGCGAGACTGCTTTTCCCTGGTGGGGTAGCGTTACAGCTATCTTTTCCCTGTCATGTTCAAATCCAATATCCAATAGTGGTTTAATCATAACATGTACATGTCTATATCACCCTGTTCAGGGTCAAATTTTGGTATGTGGTTTGGCTGCCATTTTGTCAGTTTTTCCCTTTTGGTTCCTAGTTGTTCTTTCTCCTGACCAGATCTAGAACCATCATTGCCACCAGTGTTATGCCACGTACTCAGAGATAAACTTCCTGCTCTCTGAGTATGTGGGTCTGACATTGGGTTCTTTCTAAGACTGGCTGCAGAGCATGCAACCAAATGAATAGGGCTTAAAATCACAGGCTAACCAGTCTTACACATATATTACCCACAAAGAATACAGTGACTTGACAATGACACAACACAATATGATAGATTACACACACTACATGAATTATAAGGATCTGAGTCTGGGACTACTGGGCTGGTAAGATAACTGCAGGTGGTGCCCAGGTGTGGGAAGTGTCTTGTCAGGTGTGAGCTCTCTGAAGGAGCATGGGACCACTATTTTACTCTTGATCATCGGGCGAGGGTTGCTGGGTGGTGCAGAGGGAGGCCTTTCACTTGAGGGGCCACCGTCAATGCGTCGGCCCTCGTCGCTCGGGCCGAATAGGTCTAGTAGGTGTGCTCCCTTGTGCCTGCCCTTGGTGCAGGACAGTCCTCCGGCTTATCTAGGGAGGTCTCAGCCGGGAGTTCTGAGGGCGTCCCTCTTCGTCTGGTGTCTGCGGTCTCGCCTTCATTGGGAGTCCAAAAGGAGCTACCTGTGGTCTCCCCTCTCCAGGGAGAGCGTCAGAGGTTTCCTGCTGTCTCGCCTCTGCTGTCTTGCCTCCTTCGGGAGTCCAACAGTGACTGGTGACTTAGGGGCGCTGTTTGTAATGAGTGTACCCCAGGACTCACTATAGTGCCACTCCAGACCTTTTCCAACAGTGACTCCACTGGGGAGCCTGCCCTGCCCCCTGTGGTGCAGGGAGACCGAGAGGAACATCCTGCTTGGCCTCTGGAGGATTGAGGCGAGCAAGGGGCATGACCCGCTATAGGAGCCGAAGGTTCAGCAGACGAGGCTCGCACGGTGGGCGGGGCCTCCCCAGCGGGCACAGTGGGCGCTGCTGGTTCTGCCTGTAGGGTGGTGTGCTCAACGGGCACGTCCTTTCCTCGAATCTTCCCCAGCTGTCCTAGGCCTCATAGGCAAGGTCCGTACAGTGGACGGTGTCTCCACTGGGGAGCCTGCCCTGCCCCCTGTGGTGCAGGGAGAGCGAGGGGGACATCCTGCTTGGCCTCTGGAGGAGTGAGGTGAGCAAGGGGCATGACCCGCTATAGGTGCCGAAGGTTCAGCAGATGAGGCCCGCATGGTGGACGGGGCCTCCACAGCGGGCACGGTTGGTGCTGCTGGTTCTGCCTGTAGGGTGGTGTGCTCAACGGGCATGTCCTTTCCTCAAACCTTTCCCAGCTGTCCTAGGCCTCATAGGTAAGGTCCGTACAGTGGACGGTGTCTCCTCGACCGACACAGTGGGCATAGCTGCAGTTCTGCTAGGTGCTGGGACTGCAGGTGAAAGGAGCACGGTGGGCATCATCTCCCCGGCGATCACAGTGGGCGTTCTTTCCCCAATGAGCACGGTGGATGTCGTCGTGGTCCTGCTTGGAGAGTCTGCCGGCACACAGATCCTGCCCCAATGCCATTGAATGCTGGTCCAGGTGGAGGGTAATGCGGCAGGCGACATACCTGTAGTCAATTCTGTTGAGAGGAAGAGGGGTGCGTGGTGCTTGGGGACATATGTTGGTCTTGTCCCGATCGCTCGTTCTCTTCTTGCGCCTCTATATCGTACTACCCCATACCCATCTCATATTTCATATGTATATACAATATATATCTTACTTTACAAAAAAGGTGACTCAAAAGATCTTAGTAATTATCGACCCATTAGTTTATTATCAGTCTTTTACAAACTCTTCACCAAAGTCCTTATGAACAGAATAATTACAAATTTGGAGGAAAACCAACCTCGTGAACAGGCAGGACTCCGGAGCGGATATTCGACTACTGATCATCTCACACAGTGAATCAGCTATTTGAGAAATCTACAGAATATAATAAACCACTGTGCTTAGGTTTTGTTGATTACGAAAAGGCTTTCGATTCAGTGGAGCACATAGAAATTATAAATTCATTGCGAGAACAAGGAGTGGATGAGAACATTGTAAAACTGCTCGAAAACATGTATAAAGAGGGAACTGCTACAGTTAAATTACATAAAGACTCAGAGAAAATTACGATTGAGTAGGGCGTGCGTCAGGAAGATACAATTTCACCATAATTATTTACAGTATGCCTAGAAAGCATTTTCAGAAAGCTAGACTGGGAAAACAATGGAGTGAACATAGCTGGAGAAAAGTTAAACCATTTAAGATTTGCAGATGACATTGTCCTAATCTCAGAAACAGCAGAGACATTGCAAGAAA
>JAGKTI010032497.1:0-11410 GCA_018397915.1 Birgus latro
TAGTAGTAGTAGTAGTAGTAGTAGTAGTAGTAGTAGTAGTAGTAGTATAGTAGTGTCATAGTTTCAAATAAACATAGTAGGTACTGAGTCACCATCAGTATCAACCACATCATCATTATCAACACCATCAGCAGCAGCATATACTTCTTCATCACCCTCATCATCATTCTGTGACAAGAATGAAATACAATAGAAGTCACCATACAAGCGGGGTTAGAGACTGACTGAAGAAAAACACACAGATCACTTTGAATATAAACTTGTGCATTATGTGTATAGTAATGAAGTTAAGAAATTCCTTTCTCATATCCTCTGACTAATGCAAGAAAGCCTTTGTTTAATCACGCTTGTTCTAATACTGTCCGCAACAAAGAAAGGGCCTTTAAAAGGTACCGGAGCCAACACTCCCCTGAATCACATCTTTTTTATGTTTCTGCCCGGAATCGTGCTAAGTCTGTTCTTCGCTCTGCTAAAAATAATTTCATCCGTGCTAAATGTTCCCAACTCTCCAACTCGAATTCTTCTCGCTCCTTCTGGCACCTTGCCAAAAACCTTTCTAACAACTTTACCTCATCATCCTTCCCTCCTCTTTTCTACTCTGATGGCTCTGTAGCTATTTCTTCTACATAAAGCAGATCTGTTCGCTCAGACTTTCTCCTCCAATTCCACCTTAGACGATTCCGGTGCTGTTCCTCCATCACGTCCCCCTCTGACTTCCTCATGACTGACATTAAAATTTCTTCAGCTGATGTATTTTCTGCCATCACTGGCCTCAATACTAACAAGGCATATGGGCCTGATGGAGTCCCTCCTGTTGTCCTCAAAAACTGTGCTTCTGTGCTTACACCCTGCCTAGGTAAACTCTTTCGCCTTTGTCTCTCAACTTGTACCTTTCCTTCTTGCTGGAAGTTTGCTCTCATTCAGCCAGTCCCAAAGAAGGGTGACCATTCCCAACCCTCTAACTATCGTCCAATTGCTTTAACATCCGGTGCCTCAAAAGTTTTCGAGTCAATTCTTAACAGAAAAATCTTGAAGCATCTTTCCTGTCACAACCTTCTTTCTGATCGTCAGTATGGGTTCCGTCAGGGACGCTCCACTGGCGATCTTCTCACCTACCTTTCAGACTCCTGGTCATCCTCCTTTCGGGACTTTGGCGAAAGCTTTGCCATTGCACTTGACATCTCAAAGGCTTTCGATCGAGTCTGGCATAAATTTTTAATTTCCAAACTGCCCTCCTACGGTTTCTATCCTTCTATCTGTGCCTTCATCTCGGTGTACTCAGTGTGCTGGACATCTGTTCCACCTCTCTTCATCTGCCGTTGTTTTTCTCTGAGTTGCTTTGTCACCATGAAGAGTTTGTCCTGTTTTGTTGGCTTGTTTTTTCCAGCAGTCTCTACTTCGATCTCCATGATGATGGTGGTGGTGATGTTGTCAAAGTGTGTGCCGAGGTCATCTGATGTTTATTCCAGGGCTTCAAACCTGGTTGTCAGCAATAACAGGAACTCCATCGCTTTGGCTGAGGCCACCTACTGTATACATTTGGCTTCTTTGGTCGTGTGATGAGTTGCCGTCTCCAACTTGGTATTGATGGTCAAGGAGCCATGTACCATGCATTAGTCTCAGCTCGCGTTGAAGCTTTTGATGACAAAGACGCTTTTGAAGGTCTAAGTTTGTCTATGAGGATGTGGTCAATATCATATTTTATGGTGCTGCTGGGAGAGATCCACGTCCAGTGCTTGCTACGTCTTTTCTTGAAGAAGCTGCTCATGATGAGTGAGTTTCCTCTGATATTCCATGCACCAAATCCGTATGGACTTGTGCTTGACTCTGTTGGGTCACCCAACCCGACTTTAACACTGAAGTTGCCCTTGGTGAAGCTGCCCTTGTAGTGAGCCTTTCTGTTGTTGATGAGGCTGTCAGTGTCCTCGTAGACGATATCCACATCCTCATCACTTTGGCTGCTTGTTGGTAGGTAAGCCTGGGTGATATTGAGATGGTACCTGCTGATGGTCTGATGTTGAGTTGAACCACTCTGTCAGATACTCTTCTGAAGCTGGTGATGTTGCTGGCAATGTCTTTGGGCACCAGAAAGCCAATTCCCCTGTGGCAGGTATCCCCGCCCTTGTAGAAAAGGTTGTGGCCAATGTTGTTGTGGGTGATTTTTTTTTTTTTTATGTGTCCGACTCTGGGCATAGGCTTTACAGCCTGCTATCAAGGCCCAGTCGTCCTCCTACATACCATACACCTCTACATGTCACCACTTCGGCGCTTAACACCCACCGTCCATATTGAATACATGCTAGGGCTGTCTCATACAGGACTGGTGTATTGGTATTAGCGGGGTTATTTTTACATGTCGGCGGGTCTTCTGGTAGATCAGTAAAGCCTGATTTTAATGAAATTCAAATCCTTAAACTGTTCCCTGCACCAGCGAGGATTCGAACCTGGGTCCCACGGGACTGCAAGCCAACTCTCTACCGATCGAGCTACCGCCTCCCCTCATTGTGCTAATTCTGAATTAGCTATGCTCTTGCAATAGTATAGGGCTCAAAACCAAACCGTATATTCCAAGTACCAAATTTTGATATAAAGGGATAACAATGTCTCTACTTTTGAAGAAATTTGTTTTCATGAATCCCAGCATTTTATTCGCTTTCTTGACTGCTTAATTGCATTGTTGGGAGGATTTGAAATCTCTTGGTACTGTCACTCGTGTGTGTGTGTGTGTGTGAGAGAGAGAGAGAGAAGGGGGGAGGGGAGAAGGTGATGGTGAAAATGATGAAGTAAGATGTATAGAAAGAGAGTCTGGGGAACAACGGAAAAGTAAAGAAAGCAATCGAAGGGGAGGGGGCAAAGAAGGGAGATAGGAAGCAGAGCAGTGAGAGGGGGGAGGGGGAAGGAGAATAAAAGAATCCGTGGAAGGGAGTATAAGGGAGTGGTAAGAAGGGAGGGAGAAAGTTAAAGAATTATGGAAAGAAAGACAATACAGGAATGAAAGAAGGTTTGTGCAAAGAAGGAAGGTGGCAGTAGGGAAGGGGAAGAGAGCAAAGGATGACATAGCAAAGGTGGGAGGGAGGAAGGATGAAAGAAAGATGGGAAAAAAAGGCATCATGGGGATTGTAGAAAAGAAGAAGTGAGAAGCGAGAATAATAGAGAGACGGAGTAAAAAGAAAGTGAGAAAGGTAAGTAATGACAGAAAAAAAACATCGAAGAGGAAGCAGTAAAAGAGGAAAGAAAGTTCGAACGTGCCAAATCCCAGGATGAAGAAGAGAAGCAGTGGTGGAGGAACAATGGTGGAAAAACAGCAGGAGGAGGACATGATGATGATCTGAGGTGCAGGAGGAGTAGAAAGAGAATAATAATCAAGAAGAGGAAAATAATGATAAAGACGAGGAAAGCCAAAGATAAAGATGCTGCCGTTGCTGGTGCTGATGATGATAATGATGATTTGAAGAAATTTAGGTACTAATATCAGAGTCGTACAGTAAGAAGTTATATTAAAAACAGTGATATGGAGAATGAATTAGCAAGGTCAGTAGAAAAATAAAGAGATATGTATATTGAAGTAGCGGAGTCTGTTGCATGAATATGTAGGTCGTATCCAACTTATCACTCTCTAAGGGCTCTGAACATGTGCATAACTAATAGGTTAATTAGAGTGTACACTGTGGAAACTGATAGTTTTGATTTGTGTACTTTTTTATATGACATAATATCTCTTGATGGGAAGAATATCAATGAGTGGGGACGTGTGTCCTCATAGACTGGTTCCCTCTTTGGCTTACTGATGGTTACCTGGACGACGGGCTCGTATTTGGATATTTCTACCGCAAAATCTTCCTACACTGCAGGTGATAAAGATATATATTCCATATTTTTTGGCCCGAGCAATGGAAAAATCCCCATAACCAACTGGTAGTGTGGATATTAGAGCAAAGCTGGCCCTTCAGTATCTTTGGAACCCAGCGTATCACAACAGCTAGTTTGGCTGCAGCAGATAAGCACGATGCTGACACCCACTGTAAGGCAGGTAATGGTCTTTGGCTGAAAACAGGCTGGCACCAAAGGACAGGTCTGTTGGCTACTGCTTATCTACCTATCCTCTCTGGAGGGTGACCATGTGAACTGACATACCGGTCCTGGGGCTCTAACTGCTGAAACATAAACATACTGATTTTCATAGAGGAATAGAAAGGATCATTTCCGAATCTCATGGATGGATTAAAAAAAAGAGACTTTCTTGAGTCACTGAACATAAAGCTGTAGATAATGTACTATAATCACCTCAACATAGAAGCATAAGAGGGTATGAGTACCGGTAGGTCACGACTTTTCTAGGTGCAATATATGGACAACCAGGGTAACTGAGTGGCAAACTACATATGAAGTGAAGGGCGTAAGAACCCAGCGAACCAGGTGAAGATTATGTTTGCCGATTTGGTTGAAGTGCAGTGTTTTTTAGTGTTATGTTGATGATGATTATGATGATTTTATTTTCATATTTAGCGTGGGTGACAATGTAGAAATACTTATCTGTAAATATAGCGTCACAAAAAAAACATGCTTTTTGAAAAGTCCACAGTCATACTGTGGTGAACTGTATCATACGGGGGACCAGTCTGTGATGGGGAGAGTTTCAAACTAGGAGGAGTTAATTGCTAACTCTCTCACCCATTCTCTCTGACAATTATATCTGCCAAATTCTCTCTCTCTCAACCCGACCAACCACGGCTCGCCGGCCCACGCAGCGGGCGAATTCACTCTTGCGGCAACTACATCACATTAGGTGGTAGTGTGTCTATTTATTCCCTTCTGGTTCACATGCCTTTATTTATTTCTTACATTTTTCTTTTTTCTCCTTAATATAAGAATCTCATCAGATATATATAATTGTCTGGAACTTGTGGGAATACGAAAACAAAGACGCGATCATTCAGTGGGGGTTGATGGTGAGAGTTTTTATTTCCTTTTTTTATTCAAAAGAGGATGAAATAGAGGTCTTTGAAAACAGTAACTGCCTGAGCTCGCCTTGTAATGAACCCTTCGTTTAAACCATTGGTGCTGCTTCCGCCATTGCATGGTCCCAACTCCAGTTCCCTGCAGCAATTGAACAGATCTGCTCTAGAGAAAGAGGTGCTAACATTTACTAAACATCACAGTCTTGTCGTAAGTTCTACCTAAACCTTGGAGTACACAACATTCAAACTCTTGCTTGTGAAGCTGTCTTGGCAACGGTATTTGAAGAACTGTGGAATGTTAACTGGGATATCATATGTCTCTGTGTAGGGAGAAGAACAAATGAAGCATTCACTATAGTTTCTGACCATCATGTTTTTTGCTACAGAAACAAGCAAGAAGAAAAAAGAAAAAAAGGAACAGGGTGCAGGGTTACTGGTAAATGGCGCTCATGTGGCAAAACTGGAACATTCCGTAGTAAAATTAAGTTACTATGAGGCCAAAATACAAAAATGAGAAAACGAGATAACAGATTATGTTAATTCAAAGAAATGATTCAGCTACGAAAAATGAAAGTACAAAACCAGTTATCCATCTGTGGTGGAAGACCTCAGTACAAAATGGACCAAGAGAAAGTTTTGTATGTGAGACTACAGTAAGATTTTTAAAAATGTATAATCACACTTCTTAAGGCAAGATGTTTGTGAAACTTGCAGAGATAAACAGTCTTAGGGAGATAAAGAGATAATGTAGAGGGTAGCCTTGGTAAGGACCAAATGGTAAAAAGAAAATAATAAATAAACAAAATAAAAATAATTCCTCCAACAAAGCACATGCCAGTACAGTGAAGGATGTAAACACTACTGAGCAGAGTAAAAGTAGGAAGTAACCAGAGAATGGCGATAAGGCGGGCAGTACTAGAAGAGAGAGTGGGATATTGCACAGGGAACAACGAAATCCTATAGCTGTGACAAACAAGGCAGCGAAAATTGGTTTGTTAGTACAATATAAATAATTGACATTGATATATCGATGTGAAGCAAATGAACGAAAAATTAAAAGGATTATTAAATGGAATGAGAAATGGGAAACCCCAAAACAACAAAATCAAGCTCTCAAACAGCACAATGAAATTAAAGTAAAGATGATTGTAAGACCAAGGAGAGACCACATTGAAGCCTCTGACGGAAAGAAAACCGTCATCAGGAGGAAAATTTAGAAATACGAAAACTTTACATAACTATAATTTAAAAAATGTTGGAGTGGGGTAAGCTTTAAAACTTGAAAGCAACCAAACGGAGTCTTGGTAAAGGAAGAAAGCATATATTTACTCTAAGAATCACTAAGATATGTTAACAAATAACGGAAATCAAGTGATCAAAACAGCAGCATAACTTTGTGTAAACTTCATAATAGTAACATGATAATCAAAGAATAAGTTCAGAAAAGAGAAATGGTGTAAACTGTTTTTCTAGCATAAAGTTAGAAGTAACACAAGCCATGAGAGGAATGATGAGGGATATGGCAGGACGTAATGATACTTGCACAAAATATTCTGAGAGGATTTGTGCGACTTTGTATTACATAAATAATACAACTATGTACTCAATGGTTTGAAGTCAAAGCAGTACTCACATGATGTACACAAGGAATTAACACTAACAACTTGAATATGACTGACATCGTTTTCATTTTTTTTACAATCAGATAATTTCCTTGAACTCAGGGATGGCATCTTGTATTCTGACTTAACCCGCCCCGTACCCACTAATTTATTATGAAACCCACCCCCAAAACCTGACAAATTTCCAATTTTTTTTTTTTTTTGGCTGAAACCTCCGCTTTATATGAGAAACAGCGAAAATTCAGCGATAAAGCACTTACCTGAAGTTAAAAAGGCCCTAAACAGGCGAGAGGCCCCTCACCTGGTAGCACTTTCTGTGAAGGCGCGCTCCATAAGAGACGCTGCCTATGTGAGGGAAACTTAACCAAAACCACTCATACTAGTAGATAATTTATTTATTTGGCACGAATTTATAGTAGTAGAGTATATTGGTTTTCACACAATAATATAGGCGATATAAGTGTTGTTCACTCATCAAAAACATCAACATACCGCACCTACCTTGGTGACGTTACCTCCTCATCACTTTTGCCCATTACTACCTCTGGTGTCATGTAATCTTTGTCCTTCACATCGGGAATCACTTTCACCTTGAATTTCTTTGTGAGAGAGTCCATCGTGCTACATGTCTTTACTGGCCAGGTCACTGCTAACAGGTGAGTTGCCAAAAAAATGGTGTGCCTCCAGAGTGGGGGGGGGGGGGGTTACACAGGGACAGGCAGTGTCGCCACCTGGCTGGGGGTAGAGGAAGGTCTCCCACATATACCTACCAAAAATCTCCTACGAAACTTGAAAATGTGCAAATGACAGGCCTTTCANTTACGGGCCAGGTCACGGCTAACAGGTGAGTTGCCAAAAAAATGGTGTGCCTCCAGGGGGGGGGGGTTACACAGGGTCAGGCAGTGTCGCCACCTGGCTGGGGGTAGAGGAAGGTCTCCCACATATACCTACCAAAAATCTCCTACGAAACTTGAAAATGTGCAAATGACAGGCCTTTCAGTTGCAGAACGTATGATGCATGTCATGGGGACTGAGTGTGAAAAAAAGTTGTGATGTGCGATGTGCATCGTACATTGCAGGGACGGGGTGGGTTAAGGGATTTTAAGGTTGCACCTAATGCCTCAAATTCAAGAAGTCAGTACTGAGCTTAACCTCCCCATGCCAGGGACTTGGCACCTCTGATCCCTCCGGTGCTGTCCAGTTTTTTTTTTCTTTTTAAGCCTAGATAGGTTAGGTTTGATGCAAAACTCATAAAAACATCCAAATTGGCACTCACAGAAGCCAGGAAGTTGACTTTGGGCCCCCATCATGACCGTGTCTATCGGGTGAAATCACGAGTAAATCCCATAGACTTCTTTCACTCCATAGGGGTCCAGTCAGTTTTCTTTGATGTGTGGCCATGGTAAACTGAAGTAAGTGCCATGGTGACCCAAGGTCAGTGGCGCGGGATGAGCACTGGGTGACTCATATGACCCGCCATATTCAAAACTTGATCCCTCATATACATCTCCCATCTCTTTCAATATCTCCCGCTGGGTGACTCATAGTGATCTCCCACGATGCACCACATTCAAAGGTGAGTGCCTGGTGAATATTTCCAGCCTCTCTCAATATTTTGACAATACTGTAATCAAACTGAGGGTAGAACAATATCAGGCAAGTGAATGATGGGTGACCCTGTAAAGAATATTTACAGTTACTTCTGCAACCTTAAACTCTACAAGGATGGCAAAAAACTGGGAAAGTGAAGTAGTAGACAAGTTATGCACTATTCCCTTTGAGAACGGTATTAGAAATATTAATTTAGAAAGAAAAATAATACAAATAGTGGGGAACTGAATAATATCCGAAATGCTGGTGACATCTTTTCAGAGAATCAAGGCTGAAGTCACAAGAAATGATGGTTGATCACAAAAAGGAGAGGCTGAAGGTAGGCCTGAAATACTGTAGACCATGAAGACGAATACTAAATTCACAGTCCTGGACTCCTCTAACCTGCCCAGTCCCACCGACGTAAGATGCACATCACCACTTTTTTTAACGCTCAGACCCACCGACATGCATCGTACGTCAGTCAATTGCCAGGCCCTTCATTAACACATTTTTCAAGATTCGCGGATGATTTTGGCAGGCATATGTGGGAGACCTTCCTCTACCTGCTGTCAAGTGGGGATACTGCCTGACCCCACCTGACACCCCCTCCCCCCCTCCCCCGCACACTCGGCAATAACCTGGCCAGTAAATACATTTTGCACCACGGTCTCTCCAGTGATGAAATTCACGGTGAAAGTGATTCCTGAGGTGGAGGATAAAGAAATAAAAAAGCTAGAGGGAGAAACAAACGGAAGTGATGAGGTGGTAATGTCGTAAAGGAAGGCACCATATGGAGGTGTTTTTGGTGAGTGATCAATGCTTATATCGCCTATATTACTGTGTGAAAACCAATATAGTCTTGTACTACACATGAATTCGTACCAAAAAAAACAAATAAATATGTAATTTAAAGTGTGTTAATCACCTCATGGGTCAAATTCTAGAGATAGACTCTGTTTTTACTGTGAAAATCCAGGCCAAATGAGACCTGAGTGTTACATCAAAATAAAAGAAATATGATAAATTGAAAGGGTTTGAACTTTACTGTTGGAAACACAAAACTGCCGGTTACTGGATCACAGAGTTTAAAATGGTGGAAAAATTAGTTGCTGCATACAATTCGGTGGAAGACTACATGCCACAAAAAACAACAATACATAAAACAGAGTAAACAATTAAACAAACAAGATTAAAGACAGCAATCATAGATGGAAACAAAATCATTCTCATTTCCACTTTTTGTGAAGATAAAAAGATTTAATTATTTTTGGATTCAGGCTCACCAGTCAGTCTAATAATACAAGATGAATTAAAACAAATTTTTACAAACAGAAGAAAGGTGATATTTATGGAGGAACCAAACTTATATTCCTACAGTGCAGATGATAAAGAAATTCTGTAAAAGGTAAGATTGAATTAGACATTAAATTTGCAGAGAATACCAATACACTCATTACTATATTCCACATAGTAGAGAATTTGTCAGTTAAAGCATATATACTTTTTGCCCTATGTACGATGAGAAAAAAATATTTTACTGATCAATCAATCTATCTATTGCCAGACGCCTTAATCCTGCAAAGGGTGGCCACAAACAATCGCCTCCATGTCGCTCTGTCCCCCGCCATTTCACTGCCCTGCTCCCAGCTGACACCCCCTCTCTCATATACCTCTCCACTATATCCCTCCATCTCATCCTCGGCCTCCCCCTCCCTCTCCTCCCCCTCCAACTCACTCACATACACTCTCCTCATCAGTCGCTCACTCTCCATCCTCTCCACATGGCCAAACCACCTTAATGTGTTTCTCCTAACGCTTCTTATCACATCCACACCACAACACTCCTTCACTTCCTCATTCGTCAGTCTGTCACTCCATGTGACTCCACATGCTCCTTTCAAATAACTCATTTCCACTGCTATCACTCTTGACTTCTGTCCCTCCAACAATGTTCAAGCTTCACTTCCATATGTTAGAGTTGGTATCACAATACTGTCATGTAGTAGTTTTTTCACTTCCATGCTCACTTCGCTGTTTCGTATCACGCTTTCAAGGAACCAGCAACCTTTCTTCCCTGCTGCACCCTTTCAAGCACCTCACCCTCTAAACTTCAATCCTTACTCATCACACTACCCAAGTACTTAAACGCACTCACATTCTCCGTTTCCTCCCCATCCAATCTCACTGTACATTCACTGGCTTCACTTCTCTCAAAGACCATCACTTTATTCTTCCCTACATTCACCTTTAGATTCCGTTTCTTACACACTCTCTCAAACTCATCCACCAAGCCTTGCAGCTCCCCTTCATCTTCACTTAACAACACAGTATCATCTGCAAACAACAGTACAGAGAGTTTCCAAACACTGCCCTCTCTCACTAGGGCAGCTCCAGCATCCACTGCCCTACTTTGTATCTCTTTTATAACCCCATTCATATGCAGACTGAACAGCCATGGAGGCATGACACATCCCTGTTTCAATCCAACCTTCAAATAGAAAAATTCACTCAGTTCACTATCCACACACACTGAAGCTTTAGCACCCTCATACATACTCTTCACGGCCTTCAACAACTTCCTATTTACTCCATATATCCTTAACACGCCCCGTCCCCCGGAAGTACGATGCACGTCAAGCCCTAACCCGCACTCCCACCGATGTGCATCGTACGTCAGTCAATTGGAAGTCCCGTCATTTGCACATTTTCAAGATTTGCGGGTGATTTTTGGTAGGCATATGTGGGAGACCTTAATCTACCCCCAGCCAGGTGGCAACACTGCCTGACCCTGTGCACCCCCCCCTCGGGGGATGCGCCATTTTCTTGCAACTCACCTGTTAGCAGTGACCTGGCCAGTAAAGACACGTAGCACCACGGTCTCTCCTATGACTAAATTCAAGGCGAAGTGATTCATGATGTGAAGGACAAAGATTACATTGCACCAGGGTTAGTAATGAACAGAAGTAATGAGGAGGTAACATTGCCAAGGTAGGTGCGAAATGTTGATGTGTTTGGTAAGGGAACAACGCTTATATCGCCTATATTATTCCGTGAAAAGGAATATACTCTTGTACCACATATAAATTCGTACCAAATTAATAAATATCTACGAGGCTGTGTGGTTTTGGTTAAGTTTCCCTCGCATAAGGAGCGTATTTTATGGAGCGCGGCGTCATAGAAACCGGTATCCAGATGAGGGATTCTTTACCTGTTTAGGATACTTTTCACTGCAGGTGG
>JAGKTI010032498.1:0-11885 GCA_018397915.1 Birgus latro
TATATTCAAAATCTTTGTTTATCAACAAAGGATTGGGTGACAGCATCTAAAAAAGAACAAGAAAACCGAAGTAAAAAAGTTGTCAACAGCATACAGCACTCAGTGCAATGGACCAGACATTCTTTACACATCATTCAAGTCCCTGGAACCTGGCTCCACTTCACATGCCTCACCATCTGCATATACCGTATTTTTTGCATTTTCCTTTACAAATGTGTTAACAATGTACTGGCTAACTAAGTCAGAGTCAATTCGTCGACTATCAAGACACGAAAGAGGTGGCAAACCCATGTCATGTGCATCTAAGAACATAATTCATCCAACCTACTCGATACCTTGTCAGTTCTCTGCCCTCATCATCATCCATACCCTCCTTTCTACTAAACTCCTTTACCATACACATCCACCGTCTGTCAAGCCTACCACACCTCCTCCCACCTTCAAACTCACTTTCACACTGTACACCCTTCTCATCATCCTATTTGGGGCTGACAAGGAGCCTACACGTGGTGGTGCTGTGTACCCTGGGTGGAGCGAAGCATCTGCAGCATCTACTCAGGGGCCAAACCTCCTCATATTTCCCTGCACCTCGCCGTTGGGAAGGACCCTGCTCCAACCCTGGTGAGGCGCTGTTTACCACCAGGGGGCGCCGGAAGGACGGCCCTACAGAAGCAATTGATTACCTGTGGTCAACGGGTCTGCTCAGCCAGGCAGACCAGAGTTAAGCAACGACGACAATAACCACCATATTAACATCCACTCTCTTCATATGACAATCCCAAATAAGCGTATTTTCTTCTAAAATATTTTCAAGAGACTTCCTTACTCGGCTCTCATTATTTCTTGCCCTATCCACATTACGCCCTCTATACACATTTCTCAGTAATCTAATTTCCACGGCTCATAATCCTGACTCTAGTTTCTCATGACATATCATGCGTAAATGTGGACAGTAACACACATTCATGCAATAATTATCTTGCAGTCCCCACAGTCAAAGTCTTCATAGCAACAATCTCCTTCCTTCGCTATGCCACTCTATTTCCCACTTGCTTTACGCAGATACCTCTATTACTGCACCACCACATTACTTTAACCCTCTTTCCAACGCGTGTCTCTCCGTTCTCGAAATACAGTACACCACTCTGAAAGTTACCTTCTCTCACAACATTAAAAACTTACCTTTTAACTAAACTTACCTTCAATGCATCATGACACACATTCACAAAATTCTTTCCAAATTTGCAAAGCTGTTGTCCACCTCGGTTGCTACCACACTTAAGCAATTCCCTATTTTCATAACAGGAGATCACTACTTTGAAAAGGTTAGTCAAAGCAGGGTTGGAAGGCTATAATACACACTAATACCTTCAGTCAAACTGGTCCACTACTGACGTAGTTTTTGCAACGATACGCATTGTATTGAGATGATCAACGAATAGGTAATTCACATGTACGTTTTCGTTCACCAAGGTCGTTAATCCATACAGCATCATCTGAGTTTTTCAGACCTGAGATATTACAGTCTTCACCAGGAGTTACCATCTCCATTAGTTACCATCACCACTAGCTATCATTTCTATCCCTCTCTCCAAAATTCAAGGTTTAACCTCTCATAACCCTAACCTTATACTAAACAGCCAAGGGATATAAAACACCCTTGTCTCACTTCAAAACTGGTATTAAATCACTCACTTAGACATCGATTTATTCTTAAATGTTTCACTTCCATAGCTTTTTAAGTAACTCAGCACGATTCCATCCACAACACATTTATAAAAACCCTTTCTGATTCTTCCCAATTCATCTTTTCACACAATTTTTCCCAGATCCATAAATATCTTGCAGTCCTTCTCGCATTCACACTCCACAATCGGTCTAACTGCAACTATTTGATACGCTCAATCCTTACCACTGCTAAAGCCATCCTCTTCGACTCCCACCGCACATTAAGATATATTCCTTTTTCTATAATCGTTCTATCGTATACCTTTCCTACAACACTCACACTCCCATCGTCCTATCCGCGAAACAATGATACAAAGGGAAAAAGTACAGGAGAAATTCATGCGACAAGGATACAAAACAGAAAATATACAGAAGACACGGCACTGAGGCAGGCTTTTTGTATCTACGTACAGTACCTTGTACTCCTCCAGATCTGACGCTAAAAGGAAAGAGGATTACTGAGGGTGAGTGGGGGAGGAAGACGAAAGAGTCAGCTTGTGTAGACAGAAAGACAGACAGACTGACAGACTGACAGATAGACAGAAAATGAAAAGACATAGATAAACAGACAGACTGACAGATATGGATAGAAAGAAATAGATAGATAAACAGGTAGACTGACAGACATAGGTAAATAAGCAGATGAATGGACAGACAGACGGACAGACAGGACACACAGATAGACAGATAGATAGACAGATAGATAAATACATGCATACTAACAGACTTTTAAAAAATAAGAAAGAGGAGGTATAAACTCTCTAACATTACAGTATGAAAAAAGTGACTTCATAATTGTATGTATTCGCTACACCGGATATGACCACCAGGGTGCTCTCTCTCTCATTCTCTCTCTCTCTCTCTCTCCAGCCAAGGCTCACTTTCATCCACAACACCGCTGTTCCGCAAACCCACAAATACATTCCCGTCCTCACAAATCATTCCTGGAATATTGGAAATCCGGAGTTGTGGTTCCGCCTCTCTCCACACACACACACACACACACACACAGAAAGGGGGGGTTGGGAGATACAGGAAGGGGGGGAGGAGAGAACTTAAGGGGGTATGAGGGAAGGTGGCTAAGTGAAGGAAGGGGGTTGGGGAGGGAAGGAGGAAGACGGAAGAGGGAGAGGAGGTGGTGGCTGATGAGAATGGATGAAGGGAAAGACTGAGAAAGGAAGGACTGATGAAGGGGAAGCGTGGGTTGAGTGACAGCAAAATGAAGACTGAGAGAGGAGAGAGGGAGGTAAAGAGAGAAACATGAACTGAGAAAGATGATGGGGTTGAGAGAGAGGAGGATGAGAGAGAGGAGAGGGTTGAGGGTAGAGAGAGAGAAGGGGAGGTCCAGGGATGGGAGTGGGGCTGAGGGAGGTGGGGTTGGGCCGAGGTAAGTCATCAGAATCGGCCGCTGGCGTGGATAATTAAAACAGGACTCTGCCTGTGAAGTCTGATCGTTCATTTATCACTAGGCGACTACTTGGAAAATATATACATGGCAAAAATAACCATGACCCTCAAAGTATTAATAAGCTGCAGTGGCCGTAGTTATTACGTTTGTCTGTACTGTACATTAGACAGAATGGCGTACTTCCGAATAATGTGAAGAAAGAGGCACTCCTTATTTATTTATTTATCTATCTATTTCAGTATACAGTACAGTACTTACGATGCTCTCCACTGACCTATGTAGTCTATATACATGTTTGACGAGCGAGACAAAATGTTTATTATGGTTTGCCTCAACCTAACCAGATACCGGTACATTATAAACCCATACTCACTCAAACTTACAATCAGCTATAATTAAAGTAATGGGTGCATGAAAAGACTTTCACATCTGACAGAAGTGAAAGTCTTTTCATGATATTAACCCTTACTTATGCCTCAGGGGTAAACTCCTACCAGGCGCGTCCCCCGGATGGCGGATGGGGGAATCCCTAGAGGAAGTGCCTTTCCTCTAGGGGTGCTCCGAATAACAAATGAGCCGTGGACCAAACCGCGGAAAAGGATTGGAGCCCTTACCGTGTATTATCCAAGAAAACCATGGAAAGTCGCACAAGAAGAAGTACAGATAACAGCGTGAATGGGAGCTGTAGCCAAGAAATGGATGCAGCTGCCTCGCTCGGTAGGGATGACCATGCAGGACAGGTGGTTCCAGACCGTCAACAAGCGACTGTCCGAAGAAACACAGAAATAAGATTCACTACATGGAACGTAAGAACTTTGTATCAAGCTGGAAAATATGAAAATGTGAAGCGAGAGATGAAGAGGATAAAAATAGATATCTTAGGAGTTAGTGAGGTGAGGTGGCCAGGCGTGAATAAACTGAACACAGATGACGGATGTTTTATATATTCAGGCGGAGACACAGCAGAAAGAGGTGTGGGTGTAATGCTTGCCAAAAAGATTTCCATGAGTCTAACTGGATACTGGGCGATATCGGATCGAGTGTTGCTGGTTAAACTGAAGGGAAATCCTATTAATATTAACATTATACAAGTTTATGCACCAACGGCTGAAAGCAGAGAAGAAGAAATAGACCAGTTTTATGAAAACCTGAACACAGCAAAACAACAATGTAAGACTCATGAAATAATATTGATAATGGGAGATGTAAATGCAAAAGTGGGAAGAGGGAGAGTTGGAGATACAGTTGGTCCGTTTGGCCTTGATGAGAGAAACGAAAGAGGTGATCTATGGACTGACTGGTGTGCAGAAAACAGTCAGATGATCGCGAACACTTGGTTCCGATTACACCTAAGGCGATTGTATACTTGGAAGAGCCCCGGAGATAATTATAGAAATCAAATAGATTATATAACAATAAATAAAAGATACAGAAACTCAATTATAAATTGTAAAACATATCCAGGTGCTGATTGTGACAGTGACCATAACCCTGTCGTAGCAGTGGTAAGATTAAGATTAAAGAACATGCAGAGGAGAAGAAGAGAACCAAAAATGAATCTAAAAGAACTGAGGAAAGAAGACATAAGAGAACGATATAGCATTGCAGTCCAAAATAGATACGAAGCACTTGCAGATGAGTGTGACATGAATGAAATGGAAAACGAGTGGAAATGTTTACAAAGAACATATGTGGAACTAGCTGAGGAAATAATACCAAGGAAAGAAAGACGAGCAAGACAAGAGCGGATGACGGAAGACATACTTGAGTTGATGGAAGAAAGAAGAAAGTTTAAATAAACATAGTAATGCAGTAAGATACAGAGAACTAAACACAGAAGTCAAAAGAAGATGTTCTGCTGCAAAAGAAAATTGGATAAACGAACAGTGTGATGAGATAGAAGATTTGGCAAATAAGGATACACAGATGATGTATGAAAGAGTGAAAAAACTTACTGGAAGAGGAAGGTTACGTACAGGTGAAGCAATAATGAAGAAGAATGGTGAGATAGCAATGGAAAAGGAGGAAGTACTCGATAGATGGAAGGAGTATATCGAAGAATTGTTCAGGGATGACAGAGCGGAGCAGTTAGAGCTTGATGTAGAAATGACTGGCCCTGCTATTGGTGAGGATGAAGTAGAGAAAGCAATTAGAAAAATGAAGGCAGGAAAGGCGGTTGGAGAAGATGGTGTGGCAGTGGAGATGTTGCGTGCTCTGGGCAGGTTTAGTATTGGAAAGATAACCAGCATTGCAGATAAGATATACAATAGTGGAGAACTCAGTGACGATATGTGTAAGTCAATATTTTTAACTATACCAAAGAAACCGGGAACTCTAGAGTGCAATAAACATAGAACTATAAGTATAATAAGTCAAATAGTTAAAGTAATCTTAAGGATAGTGCTAGAGAGAATTAGAGCAAAGATAAAGAATGAGATGGCAGAAGAGCAGTATGGTTTTATTGAAGGAAAAGGAACAAGAAACGCGGTATTTATACTAAGGATGTTAAGTGAGAGAAATATAGAGATGCAGAGAGATATGTATTTGTGTTTTATAGGTTATGAGAAAGCATTTGACCGAGTCAGACATGAAGATTTAACTGATATATTGAAAAGTATTGGAGTAGATGGAAAAGACTTAAGAATTATATACAAGCTATACTGGAATCAGAAAGCGGCAGTAAGAGTGGGAGCAGACCAGAGTGATTGGACAGATATAAGAAGAGGAGTAAGACAGGGATGCGTTCTATCTCCCGATCTGTTCTCCCTGTACAGCGAGATGATAATGAGATCAGCTGAAGGACGAGAAGGATTTAATATTGGAGGACGAAATATAAATAATATAAGATACGCAGATGATACGGTACTGATTGCTGACACTCAGGAGAAACTTCAAGATATTTTGACAGTGGTGAAGGAAACGAGTGAAGAAAAAGGTCTGGCAATTAATGTGGATAAAACGGAAGTGATGGTTGTTAGTAAGAAGGCACAAGTCCCTCGGTGTAGTGTAAGAGTGAATGATAAGATGATTAAGCAGGTGAGAAGATTTTGCTACTTGGAAAGCTACATTACGGAAGATGGTAGATGTAACGAAAAAATTAAAAGAAGAATATTAGAAGCGAAGAAGGCATTTCAGAAGATGAGAAATATACTAAGTAACAGACACCTTTCAATACGAACAAGAAGAAGAGCAGTTAAAACTTATGTCTGGTCAGTGTTGTTATATGGATGTGAAGCTTGGACTATTAGTAAAAGATGGAGATAAAGTTGGAAGCTTTTGAAATGTGGTGCTGGAGAAGGCTTTTGAAAATTTCTTGGACAGAGAGAATATCAAATGAAGAAGTGTTAAGGAGAATGGATGTCAAAAGAGAATTACTGGCACACGTGAGAGGAAGACAGATGAGATTTTTAGGACATGTTATGAGAAGAGGAAAGATAGAGAATCTGACTTTAACGGGAAGAGTCCCAGGTAGCAGAGCAAGAGGCAGGCAAAGAGAGAAGTATATGGATGGAATAGTAAGAACAGCGAGGGGAGGATACACGGCTGGACAACTGCGGCAAATGACAGAAGATAGAGAGGTGTGGCATTCCATGGTCGCCAGCGTCTGTAGGGGCACGGCACTTCGGTAGGGTAGCGTAACTCTTACTTGCAGTAAGTTTGTTTTATTTATCCAGTATTAGACTTTCGTAATGTAACACTAAGGTTTGTGACAAACCAGACGCGACACTGTTGGTTACCATACGGCAGTTTGTCCATCTTAACTTAGTGGAGATTTTCGTTCATTGGCAGGTAATTTACCGAAGTTCGATGGGAGAATCATATAAGAGCTACTGTGTGTGTGTGTGTGTGTGTGTGTGTGTGTGTGTGTGTGTGTGTGTTTTAATCTGTTACATCACCGGATTCAAGATAGAGAGGGCAATTTTAGGAGAAATTGAAGAGGACAGAGTAGAAGAAGCCCCCTCTCTCATCACGCTTCATTCCGCCCTCGTCTTGCAACCCACGTAACCCGTTCAGTCCGATGACGTATTTCCTATTTCAGTCTTAGTATCTACAGACAACTGTACTGTTTTGGAGAGACCTTTAAAACTGGAGGTGTAGATACGACCTTCATTAACCCGTTCAGTACGAGACCTTTCGTAAACTGAATAATATCGTGTGGAGACGGCAAAAATAAAATGTACAATTGCGTCATCCTAGTGAAGGGATTAAGGTAAAGATGGGACAGAAAGGCAGGAAGGACAGGGCTGGAAGGAAAAAGCCAGTGGCGACTAGTGATGGAAGAGCAGCAGGACCGAGGAGAATGTGGTTGAGTGTACCGGGGGAGGGGTAATGTTGGTAGCTGAGGAAAGAAGTTTTTACGTAGACGAGAGATTTAGAAAAGAAGAGGGGCTTGGAAATGACAAAACAAATTAGGAAAGAAATGGAAGAGAAACTTTGGCATTTGTGAAGTGTGGTTGGCTGGAAGAGGGTTGTAGCAGAGAGAAACAGAGGTTCTTGAAGATGACAGGGGTTTGCAGCAGAGGTGACGATTATAGAAAAGCGGGAATATGGAAAAAGGAAAGGGTGAAGTGAGTGGTGGAAGCCAGTAGTGGTTCACGAGAGAGTGGATGGGGCCAGGGGGGAGGAATGAGGGTAGTCGTGGTAGGAGGAACAGAGGAGGGGAGTCCTAACTGATAAGAAGCGATATTTTTCGAAGAGGTGAGTAGGGAGAGGCTTAGGGAAAGAGAGACTTGGAGAAAAGGGAAAATGAGGGGAACAAAACGGAAGGTACTGGTAGCTGAAATGGTATATTCTTGAGCAAGAGAGAAGAGAAAGGTCTAGGAAAACAGCCAGAAATGGAGAAGAGAGGAGAAAAGGGATAAACGAGAAGCGGGGCAGGGAGCGGGGGACCGAGGGGAAGAAGTAGCTGCAGTAAAGAAAATAGGGGGATGATGAGAGGGAGGAGGCAAAGGAAACGAGGGAAGCTTGGAGAGATGCATGGAGAGTAAAAGGGGGCTTGAAGACGAAGTGCCAATAAAGGAAGTAAAGGGAGATACAAGGGGGGTAGGAATCTATGGGATTGTGGAGGTACTCTTTGGGAAGAAATAAAAGAAAGACTTAAGGAAGGAGGGGGACCTGGGGAAGAAGGGATATAAGAGGGAAAGGGAGAGAGAAAAGAATCAGCAAGGAAACAGAGGGGTCGGAGGTCAACATCCTCTCACCGTCACATACCCACAGAAAAGCCTGCGAAATCCGCGAGATATCCAAGGCATTTTTATTTACGTCAGGAACTGTTTCTGTCTGTCGTACTTTTTTCAGTGAGAGTACAAACTGTTATCTCATGACGGCTTATTTCCTCTCAAGCTTTTCTAATTCCGATCTGATCACAGTAAAAAAAAAATAATTCAAACTTTTCTTGTTACGATAGCACAAGTTTTTTTTTTAATTTCTCCCCACGTTTTATTTTTAGATCAACTGACGGTATATTTCCCTGTACAAGTTATTCTGATTACCATATAATGGCAGTCTGTTTCATAACATGCTTTTCTAATTTCGATGAATAGGCAGTTTATGCTTCTCATTAAATATTAAAAATCGTTTGACATTTTATTTCCTTGCATGCTATCCAATTTCTCCACCAGCCGCTTAAACGTACCCTGTAATATATTATTCATGAGAAAAATTAAATTTTAGGCATGTACTGGGTTCGTACCTACTTTACACTCTCTTACCCATAGCTTTCCCCCTCACTTTTCCTCCAACACTCCCTCCCTCACTTCAGTACTCCATCCCTCACAGTCCCTTCCTCTCTTCCTCCAACACTCCCTCCCTCTTACTCTTCCTCCAACACTCCCTCCCTCTTACTCTTCCTCCACCACTCCCTCCCTCTCACTCTTCCTCCAGCCCTCTTTCCCTTACAGCCCCTCCCTTTCACTCGTTCAAATACTCTCTCCCTCACAGTCTTCCTCTCACTTTTCTTCAACACTCTCTCCCTTTCAGCCTCTCCCTCTTGTTCTCCCTGCCTCAATCTTGTCCGCACAGTCTCCTCCTCTCACTCGTCCTCCAACACACTCCCTCACTCTTCCTCCAACACTCTTACTCACTCTTCAATAATCTTTTTTACTACTCTCACTCTTCCTCTGACACTCTCTCCTTCACACACTTTATAACCCTCTAAACTCTTCCTCGTTCTCCCTCTCCATCCCACACGCTCGCTGTCCTTCCTTTCTCGCCGTCTCCCTTTCCCTCCCTCAAAGTATCCCTCCTTCATTCTCTTCCTCCATCCTCTCTCACCTTCTCACCCTCCCTAACTCACCCTCAATCTTCCACTTCTTCTGTTCATTCTGTGTGTGTGTGTGTGTGTGTGTGTGTGTGTGTGTGTGTCCTCTTCCCTCAAGTGTCCCCTAATTCCTCTCCCCCCCTTCCCCTCCATTTCCTAAACTCTCTTTCATTCCTCTCCCTTCTTCCACTTTTCTCTTTCAGGTTATTTCAGTCAGTAAATCCTGCCTCTCCCTTACCTTTACTTCACTGCGCTTCTCCATTCCTTTCCTCCTACTTTCTTTCCCCCCTCCTTGTCAGTCACTCAAACATACTCACAGTTCCCCCTCCCCTCCTACCCTTCCCTCTACTCTTGCCTCTTCCTCTTTTTAGTTTTTTTATCTCATCCTTTCCTCCCTCCCCACAATTCGCTCTTTTCTCCTTTCCCTAATCACACCTTCCTCCTCTCCCCCTTCCTTCTCATACCTTCTCTCAACTCCGCTCCTCTTCCTTTTTCGTCCTACATATTTTCCTTCTTCAATTTCTCACGTTCCCCCCTCCTTCATTCTGTTCTGTTTCCTCCTTACCGTCCCTCTTTCTGTTTTTCATCTCCTCTCACATTCACCACTTCTTGCCCTCCCTCCTCTCCTGCTTTTTTCCCCCTCCCTTCCTCTTATCCTGCTTTTCTCCCATCCCTCCCACGCTCTTTTCCTCATGTCTTTTTTTTTTTTCATTTTTCTATCCCTGACTATAATTATTAGAATAGTTTTGCTAGGTATAACTGTCCCTATAACAAAAAACCTCGGAACAACCAAAAAGTCTGTTTCTGTTTGCTTTCCTTTGTACATTGTATACCTTTGCACTCTTCTCTCTAGTCCCATTTCCACCTTCCTGTCCACTCACGTTCTCTACATTTCTTTCCCAATTCTTTCTCCTGTTCCTCACCTCCCATATCCTTTCCATTTCCTTCTCCTTGCCCATCACCTTCTCGCCTCTCCCCCCTCCATCTCTCCTTTCCTACACTTCCCCTTCTCTCCCTTTCCCCCATCTGCTCCTCGCCTCTTCCTTCTCTTTTTCTTCCTTTCCTCCCACCTGCACTTCTTCATCCTCTCCTTTTTTTCTAGTCTCCTCTCCCTACACATATTCTTTCTCCCTCTCCCTCTCTCATTTCCATACTTTTTCTCCCTCCTCACTTCCTTTCATTCCCATCCTTCGCATTTTTCCTTCTTTCTTTCCTCCTCATATTAGAGCCCATTCTCTCTCCTTCATTTTTCCCCTTTACTCTTCCTCTCTCCCTCCTCATTTTCTTTCTCCATCTTCCTCCTTTTCATTTTTTCTCTCCCTTCTTTTCGTATTCCATACCCCACCCACACATCCCCTTCCCACCACTTTTCTCTCCTTTCCAGAGTTGGAAGAAATCGCTGATTTAAAACAAATCGATTTGATCTAAATCGGATTTCTGTTATTTAAATCGATTTTTTTTTTTTTTCGCTTTCATGAAGACACTTTCTTGTACTAAACCTTTGCCCGTGTTGAGTGAAGCCTTATTTTGGTATCAGTTTTGAGAATTCTATCAAAAGAGTACCAAACTAGGTCTTTTTTTCCTTCCACTTACTGCAGTGCGTCCATTAGGCATAATTATATATCAAAGTTCAAATAAACAAACTTACCAAACAATAATGTGACTGGATGGTGGGAGTAAGCCAATGCAGTACAGGCCAGCACTCCCTGGTATGGGGCAGGTTACTCAGGCTGCTACATCACTGTGTGTCAGATACTGATAAAATTTGCCAACCTGACTTTTATATTTTGTCAATTTTGGATCATAATCATTAGACTGATTCATGTTACTGTGTATTCAAAGAAGAGCTGAGCTCATACGTCAGCAATGAACATAATCACATTTATTGTTATTATCAACAAAAGAGCCTTCTTTCCTGTGTTTAAATTCTGAATGTTAGCCTTGTAACAGAAGGCAGTGGTTCACTGGTGCCTGACTTGATACAGGATCAGTACAAGAGAGTACAGGACAAGCACACTTCATGCATCTGTACAACAGACATCCATTACATTCTCTATCTTCTTTTTTTACTGTATTTATAAAATAAAATCAGTTTTGATTTAAATTATTTTTCACTTATTTAAATCGTTTTAAATCATTTAAATTAAACCAAAAGAACCCTCTCCCCTCCTCCTCCTCCTCTCCTCCCTCATTCTGGTCTTCCCTCCTCCTCTTTTACTTCTTTACCTTCCTCTCCTCCCACCTCTTCCTGTTCCTTCCCTTCCTGCCACCCTCCTCTTCCATCCCTCACCCTTCCAGTTCATCAACAATAATACGAAAATTTAAACACAAGATAAGACTGATGTTCTCCATTGATGCTGTTCCTCTAGTTACCACTAAGGGGAAAGGAGAGAGAGAGAGAGAGAGAGAGAGAGAGAGAGAGAGAGAGAGAGAGAGAGAGAGAGAGAATCATCCATACAATAGCTAATTTTCCTACCACTTCCCTCTCTC
>JAGKTI010032499.1:0-11885 GCA_018397915.1 Birgus latro
GCATTGGGAGCCTGAGTTAACCCTTCAGTCTAAGTTACCTCCATTTCCCCCTTGCTATCTCCACACTATTTAATCCTTCCGTCTAAGTTACTCCCATTTCTCCTTTGCTATTTCCAGACTACTTCCTTCAGTTTAGAGTAAGATTCCTACACTGAATAACTTGGCCTGGTTGTAGCGAAATTAATACAAAATGACACTGTACTGATGAGGCTTTAAGATTTTAATGATCAATTCTCTAGATGATAAACAAGAGTGATTAGCATAATGATGGTAATGGTAATAATGGTCTTGATTCATGAAAGTAATAAAACGATGATGACGATGATGTTCTAGCCTCATAAAAATAATAAAACGATGACGATGATGATTATGATGACGATGATGAAAGTGAAATGTCTTAATTACTTACACGAGAGGAAGAGAGAAGCCGATATGTACACACTCCACATCCTTTTCTGTGCGTTTCCCAGTGCGTACAAGTCACATGTGCATCTGAGTCGTGTACGCTGTTTCCCTGTACACTTTCAAGCTTATATGTACTTTTGTGGAACTTTCTCGTGTACGCCTTTACAACGAAGTCTTACAGGTATACACGGAAGACTTGCTAAGCTTACATGTGTAAGTTTTTACTATGTACGTTTTCATGCAAGCTAAAAAATATATAAAAACAAGCCTTACTTTTCTTAGAGAGAGAGAGGGGGGGGGAGAAAGAAAAATGAGAATCAGTGAAAATTTATGGTGAGGTTACACGCAAAGCAGTGACAGGGGGGATTTAAAAAAAAAAAAGTTAAAAATAAAAAAGTGAACAACTTATTGTATGGCCGGCTCTAATGGGTATCTAACGGTGCGTCACTAAATTTAGATCGACAAGAAATTGGGTAATGGGCAGAAAGAGTGGAGTAAGGAGCGCGTGGGCAAGGGGGCTGTTGTGAGGAGCGTCGCGCCACCCCTGTTAAGGTTGCAGAGAGACTGACGCTGACTTTGCCTGTGCCGCTGCATCGTGAAACTCCATCCCGGCAGCCACTTAAATGTCGGACGTATGATAACAATTGCTAAACCCATCTTATTCCTATTTTATGCTACTTCTCTTCCAGTTTAATTATAAACTAATAATTTTGTTTAAGAGCACCACAGCGATTTTATAAATGAAACAATGATGACAATTACAAGGTTTCTTTCAGCATCACTCCAACCGCCCGACGTATACTTAAGTTGGCAAGTAACTTGGAGCTTAAGTTAGCGCGTAAGCTGACACTTAAGTTGGTACGTAATTTGGCACTTAAGTTGGAGCGTAAGTTGGTATTTAAGTTGGCGCGTAAGTTGGCACTAAAACTGGCACGAGTTGGTACTTAAGTTGCCATGAGTTGACACGTGGTCATTTAAGCTAGCACTTAAGTGCCAACTCACGAGGCAACTTACGTGCCAGCTTAAATGCTAACTTACGTGCCAGCTTAAGTACAAACTTATGTCGCAACTTCAGTTGGAAGCTGGAGCTTAATTTGGCACTTAAGGTGGCACGTAAGTGGTATTTAAGTGCCAACTTATGTGCCAACTCGTGTCAACCTATGCACCAACTTAAGTGTCAACTTAAGTTGAAAGCTGGCACATAAGTGGCACTTCAGTTGCACTTAAGCGGGACTTAAGGACAACCTACCATAACCCTCATATCTCTCTCTCTCTCCCTCTCTCTCTCACACACACACACACTAATTCTTCGCCAGCACCCAGAAGCAGGTGGTCCGTCTTGTCAGCACACATAATGAAGTTTTAGACCCTCAATTTAGACCCCCCACCCACAACCCCACCCTCCACCACCACCCCAGCCTCTTACGGTATTCACCCACCACCCCTTAATGCCACTGGGTATATCATTACTTCTGTTTTATGCTATATCATTTTCAGAGATCATTAGCTAAATGTGTTTCCATCACACCGCCTTCATTAATTTCAGTGTTCTTTAATAATTATATAATGTAATAATCTACATATATATGTTATACAACCCCATATCATTCCTTGCAACCCGAGGGGCATCTCCTCCTCTAAATAAAATCGTCTGGTGTGATCTAGAATAAAATTTGTCCTCGGGCTGACAAGGTTGTCTTAATACCCCTACTGGCAAAGAGCTACTTTTTGTTGCAATACAGCTGAAGGTAAAGGCAAATCCCATACAGTATGTACAGTTATAAGGATGCTCTAAGTTACATACATACCGGTCGACCTAATTTATGAACAGTATCGTAAAAGTACAGCATCACCAACCTAAACCAAACTCCCACAAAGTGAGACTGGGAGATCTTAGATAAGACTATTATGGTCCACTTAGGTACATGAATCAGAGAGAAGTCACACGCGTACTATCTTAACCCTACTGTGGGGGGCGTGGGGATAGGGAAGGTCAGCATATCCCGACGCCATTACAGAGGAATATTTGTTTGAATATGACAACTCATGATTCACAAACTTAATTCTCTGTCGTATTCTTTTGGTGGAATAATCCTATGTCTCGTCTTCCTTCAAAATGGATTTCATAGTTTGAAAGAAAATCGTCCCAAGCTAGTTTGTAAATCTGATACACCCAAACTTGTGATCATTCTCCATCGTCATTGTTTTGGTAGAAAAAGGGACATGGGTAAAGAGGCTCCCTGGCATCTCTTAACGATTTATTTTCCAAACTACTCATTCATATCCTCTTTCTTGCTTCTCATATCTTTTTAATGTCGACATAGACAGCAAGAATAACACACACGATTATGGTAAAGGACCAGATATCGCACAACAGACTTGAGTCTCCTCTTCGTCCGTCTCGATAGTATTTTGTGCATCTTGTCCACGTCAGATTCACAAAAAGAGTTAGGGTGAGATATTTTTACCATCGTAACTACAGGTCTATGTTTCTAGGGGGAAAAACAAGAGATAAGGGAAGATTTTAGGTTAGAACTTTCTTTCCTCGTCCTAGCCCTCGAAACACATAGAAGCCCGTGCTATACTCATTTGACTTTAAATTAACCTAAAATTGCCATCTCATTATCTTGAATGCCAAGTTGAAACAATAGATTAACACTAGAATGTGATGCAAGTCACGAAGAAGTGTTATGGAAGTTATGCAGAACCGTAAAAGTCTTTTTCTGCCACTGAGCTACATAAGCTGCAAAAAGGGGAAAAATAATCTTGGTCATGATAAAGCAAAAGAACTACAAAGTTCCTTGTTTCCGATCGTATACCAGAAACATCTACAAGTTAAGCAAATTCAAACTTATTATAATTCATTCTACTCCACGCCTGAATATCCGAATGATGATTGGACAATTTAGAAAAGTCTGAAAAGATAGATCATGCAAAATTAACGCGACAGACTCAATTTCCGTTAGTAAAAATCAGTATCATTCTACAATGTCTTAAGCATCGCTGGCTTCACGTAGGCTACAAGTCATGAAAGTTAATCTTAAACCATGAAACTGCAATACTTGGTACCGCTAGTGAAAGGTTCCACTACACCAATATGTAAAATCTGGGAAATTCATTACCACTCTAGGCTTAAGTCTGCAATATGTTCATAACATTTCATAACCACTGTACTGTATAAATCCTGTTTGCTCTTAGGAAACTTAAATACATACTCCTACGAGCTACATGCGGTCAAATACACTATAGGACGATTTTACAACCTGAAGGAGCATCTCGTCCTCTACAGTATATTTTCAAAATTTCATTCTAGTAATAAAACTTACCGTCATGTCAGGATTGCACTTCGACTCCCAGGTAAACCCAGAGTTTCCATGACAACTACGGAGGTGCACGATTACTGAAATAATGAGCACTTGTGATAAGAAAACTTGGAGACCTAGGAATCAGCTCTTGGCGCCAGCCACCGTGAACACACATCCTCAAATCTGCACGTTTTCTTAATAAACTTGATACACTGTGTTTAGATGAATATATAACTTGCCTAATTCATGATAACTGGATTACGTCACTTTACATTAGTTAAAGATGATGAAACACATTACGATGGAAAATTTGCTGATGGTTCTTGGCTGAAGAAGGTGTGTGGCAAGACCCATCACCTTTTGTTGTATTAGCACTGTGTACCTTGTACAACAATAAATATTTCATTTCAGTGCAATACCTAGTCTACTGATGTTTTCTTTGACAACTTCAGGATCCAGCAACCTTGATATCAATCAGTTATTTCTTGTTCTTTTACTTTCCACACAGCAACAGGCATATATGAAATATATACTAGTTTCCGTTTTCCGTCGTTTTCGTTTTATTTTGGTGTCGATGTTCGATCGGGTTACTCGGATTTCAACCCCCATCTTTAATGATGATGTGGTTCTCACCATATGAATTTTCTAAAACACTTAATAGTATTATTGAATTCATTACTTTATTAGACAGTTTCCTTAGTAGCTAAAAACCATATTGTTGCCAAATATTAACGAAGTTAATTCCACTAACACATTTCAGTCATTGGGACGAGGTGTTTACATCGTGGATGTGAGGATGGTCCTTCTACAACGTGTTTACCGACGACATACGAGCCAGGACTAAAGGACTTCTTAATTCTGTAGAGGAGTTAAAAGTGAATGTGAACATATGAAACAAGTCTGTAGTTATGAATATTTGAGGAATTATGTTCTCGTAACCTAAATATGATAGCTTTATGGAATGTCGTTTGATTGGCTTTAGGTCTAATAATTTTCTGATTTGATGGATGTAACCTATACAGGCAGGGTTTGACAGATTCTTGTTGCATATTTAGAGTGCTACGCATATGGAGTGCTTCATCGTAAGAACACCTTGCCCAATCGTGAATGCCACATCCAAACTTGGCATCCTTTGGGTCTAACCGCAGCAAAGAAGGAAAGATGTGATTTAGACTGTTCGGCTTGCTTTATGTAATATCTACGATTATGGCTGCATATCAAAACTAAACAATGAACTTACCAAAAATTTTTGAGCTGGGTACCCCATGTTAGAAAATAATGTGATCTGTTTTAGGACAGGTCGAACAGTGACAATGTTTGGGTGGGGAGCTGTATCAAGACTTACGCCAGCAATGTCACTCTCGTGGTTGGTGTGTCGGCGGTTCTCCTCATCCTTACTAGCACCTCGGGTCTCAGCTGGCCTGGAAGTGTCATGTAGAAAAACAGCACTTCTTGCTCCCTGCCAGTATTTACCATTCCAGAAAAGAAGTTATGCAAAAAGCAAGGATAGAAAGGGTAAAGGTAAGTACAGTATGGGACATCTGAAGCTGGAGTAGCAGACTATTATGTTACAGGAGAATTTTTAAAATAATGTGAATAACATTAAATTGCAGGAACAAGGGTTCAGTTTGTAGTAACTTCAGCTGCTTAATATCATATGATATACAACCAGTCTCATTACATATTAGCATATTTCTGTTGCAGTAAAAATAAACCAAGAGAATAAAGTGAGGGAACACTGTTCACCAGTTGAATATACCAGTACATCATGTTTAATAAATTAAAAGTCAGCTATTGGACAAATCCTTGATTCACTAAACAGCCCTGGTGCTGGAGCATTGGTTTAACAAGCTCGGCCATCCAGTTGTACAAACGTAACTCACCTCTTTCCCAATCCCGTGGGGAAAAAAAAAATGTCGGCAACAGCCTCCAGTCCACAGGCTCATATTTCAGATGAATCGAGCTACAACTACTGCTGAACAGTCCGTGTTGTCATAAGCATCATTAGCTAAATCTGGGATTAGCAAAATTTCAGTCTTGGTGGCATTAAACTGAGAATGTAGGTAAATTTAGGATCTCCCATGCACCTGCTGCTGTTTGTACATGTCCACAGGAAATTATTTGAAGTGCTGAGATTGCTGTAATGGATGGTTATAAAAAGCACACCAATATATTCATGTATATCCTTCTGTAACACATTAATAATTTCATCCTCACAGACAAACAGCCCAAGGCCCACGTGACTGAAGAAGAAATGGCCGAAGTGGTGAATGTGACTAAGATGCTGGACCATTTTGCACATATTGTGGAGGACCTCAAGCAGGACTACATCAAGAACCTCTCCCTTAGAACAGCCATAGGTACTAACTGTTTTTAAACCCCTTGAATCTGATGAGCTAGGATTCTAGGGGCTTAAATGGTGTGAATAACCCTACTCATCCCATTTATCTGACAGATGTAGGGTTAGCACGTTTGCTACAGAGGGATGCCTTCATATGGTGGCACTTATGTAACAATATGGGTCCATTGCCTGGCTATACAAAGCATCCCCCAGCTCTCCTCTCTGTCCCCCAAAAGGAGGATGGTGGACTGTGGGAGGAGAGCAGTTTCAGCATGCATTCCACTGGGTTCACATTTCAGATAAACCTGGGGCTAGTTACCACTAGGGTGAGCATGAAAATGATAAAGTCTTGAACAGTATATCCTCCTTATATCCTCTCCTACACTGCATTTCACCTGACATGGCAGTAGGTGGTGCCCCTGTTAGCTGGGTGGAGAGATGCAAATGTAGTGCCCATTAAGGAACTAAACATCCATACCACTCCCTGTGCCAGCTCATCAAATTTCATGCAGTGACAGCATAGCATTCAAGTTGGAGTGGCCCAGTGCCATCAGATGAAAATTAACAAACTACACCACTCATCCTTTCCTTTCTTCTTCCCACAGGTAGTTTAGAGACACTCCCAGTGCAGCTTGAGGGGGACGAATATCCACTGAACGAGGTGGCTCAGGTGCTGCGTAAAAGTCCTCAGATGGTGATCATTAACGCCTCAGCCTTCCCACAAGCCGTACCTGGCATTGTCACTGCCATCAGGGAATCCGGCATGAATCTCAACCCACAGCAGGAGGGAACGTCCATTATTGTGCCAATACCAAAGTAGGTAAAGGAAAATCAGCATCATCATCATCATCCAAACCTTACTGATAATTTTCAGTGTAATCATCCTGACTATATTTTTAATCATTGTCCTTTTAATCCTACTTCATATCATCCTAAAACTGTATTGTATAATCTCATAAACATCAGCCTGTGACAGTAATGAATGTCCATCATTCTGCCATATAGCAAAGTGAGAAAAAGGAACATCATCTTCAGTATAGTGTAGAGTACTTACAGGTACAGTATACTTACAGTCATCTTTTTTCTCTACCTGCAGATATTATATTTAGCTCTGCAGAGACCTGTCATGGTGCAGAGATTAATGTTTATAGTTTGTACTGTATTACAAAATGCTGTACTGTACTGGTATTCAGTTGTCTCAGTTATTTTAGGCTGCACAAATAGTGAGTCACAATTATGTGATATACTGTCGAGATACTGGCCAGTCTACAAATCTAACTGACTTATGGACATTTGCAGGGTCACTAAAGAATATCGAGAAAATTTAGCCAAAAGTGCAAAAACATTGTTCAATCGGTGTAAGGAACAGCTGAAAGATGCCCAGAACCAGTACATTCGCAAAGCAAAGAAGAAGGAGGGAAGTGTGTCTGACGACGTTATTTACAATGTTCAGCTAAAGGTGAGAATTTATTACAGTGTACCACATTTGTTCTGATCCGACCAAGAACCTTAACCCATTTCAGCTCAGTTGATAGCCGGGGTTTTGTCAGACTGGAGAACTGATTTGTCTTTTTTTTTTTTTTTTTTTTTTATGCAAGGAAGAAGGAACCAAAGGCCACGGGCCTGCAACCTAGGACTCATTTCTACCTCTTAATATACAGCCAAATCATAGTATTCAAGTTGTGGGAGTGGCAGGGTTCTGTCAGTGAAAGCAAACTGACTCTAGTATAGCACCACCTTATTGCATATGCTCCCATGCTACAGTAACTGTTCTTTATGAGTTGCTTTTTTTTCAGTGTTTTGGCTCAAGCGTGTACATATAAAGGATGATTGGGTTTATTACCAAACTCACATAATGCTACTAATGCAAGGAAATGTTTGTACTAAGTATGCCAACCCAGGCCCCCATGCTGGATGATTGACAAAAATAGAATTTGCTAATAAATAAGAGTAAATTACAGAACATTTGCCTACTTGAATCAATTGCTGTCTGTGAAACTGCATAAAATCATACAGAGACAGTAAGAATGAAGTAGACACCCAATTTTAGTGAAGTGGTTGAACCCTTCTGTCTGAGAACATCATATACTGGTATATCATTCTGCCTCTTGACAGTTATATTTGGCTTTGGATAGTTTTTTTAAACAAAAGTGTTACTGTGTTACATACAATCTTCCCTAACTCCTTCAGAACCAGGGGCTGTCTTAAATTTGGATAAAGGCATCTGGTTGCAGCAAGAATAAGCTTCAATGTCATCACATGTGAATGGTTACTGTAGGTAATCTTTCAGGGTAGAATTTGGAATTATTATTTTTAGTGCATACTTCATTGCTTTGAGTCAGATAAACATTAATACACATGCTAGTATAGTCAGTGGTCACAAAATTTAACCTAATGTCTCTTGTCAGTTGTAACATGCCCATCTCTTAGTTCAGGGCTGGAAGCATTCAGTTTACCAAACAACACAGTATAAACATTGCAATTAACAAGATTGCTTTTGCATTCACAAACAGATTCGCGAGATAGCAGACAAACATGTGCAAGAAGCAGAGGCGATGATGACTGCCAAACAGAAGGAGTTGCTACAAACAAATAAATGATTATAATACTCTGATGTATAGTATATGTTCTCTGTATTCTGTTAACCACACTTAGCTGTTCATAATTTTTGTCTAAATGTTTATTATTAAAGACAAAAATTTTTACCAAAGACTTTCCTTCAGCCTTTGTACAACAGTGTCCAGTTTACCAACTCTTACATTTAACAGGTAAAATTAAATATGCATCCATCAGTCCACAGTATGAATGTTGGTGAAAGCATCTGTCATCACAGAGATAAGGGGGCTATGAAAATGGTAATGTTTACAGCCAGTCCCATAGTACTCCTTCAGGTGGTGGTGCGAGGTCATACACACACCCTTAACTCACTATCCCCCAAAAGGAGGACAATGAACTGCAGATGAAGGACATCTTCAGCTTGTAGTCCACTACATTCACATTCAGACAAGCTTTGGCCAGCAACAGGGTAATTTGCCTATGCCCCCAGTGGAATTATATAACTGAAAACTGTTAGTGACTTTTTTCAGGTTCCTAATGCACACAACAGATGACCTTCACCTTACTGGTGCATCTAACCATTAGACCACCAGACTGTGATGCATTCATTCAGCATCTAATCCTGTGTTGCCCCATGATGAGCGTAGGAGCCTGGGGCTAGGCAAGTTGGTCCTGACATTTAAGCTGTAAGTGATCAGCCTCACTCATCCCTGAGAGGCATTACGTGAGCAATAAACCCCAACCACTCCTTGGATATAAGCCTGCACCAGCTCAATCTGTTTGGAGAGCCTTAATTACCCACTAAACCACCAGGTGCCATAATTTTGTTATATGGTTACAACCCAGCATACCAATGGTTTCCTGGTGTACAAAAAACCATTTTGCTCGTCAGTGTAGAGTCACCCATAGACAGAGGGAAGAAGAAAAAATGAAGGAGAGGAAGGAAGGAGAGAAGAGAGGAAAGGGCAAGCACCCGAGAGCAGCACTACACAAATTAAATACAGGTATTCCTTTTTCTACAATGAGTAAGGTAAAAACTCCCAAATCTGTTACCCCATCTGACCTTTCCCTCCAAGTCTGACATTAAGAATGCATCCCTTTCTTCACATAATTATCTTCTGAACCTGCCAATATACATTATGCACTTTTAAATTTTTTCCTAGATATCTTTAGCTGAGGCCTATATGAGAGAAATGTATGAAGCTAAGAGTCTACATATGCTGAATACATTTTACTGATTATCTGCTGATACTCCAAAACTTTCACTTCATTTGGCCGAATCTGTCAATTAATAAAAAGTATGAGGTCATAAAGGACACTGAAGCACAAGTAGGATTTGACACCAACATGGAAAACTATGCATCTAGACTATACAAGGGTACAAAATTAAGTTTCCCACAAGAATACAAGTGTAACCTGTTCAGTTTTAAGTGAACATATCTGTTTCCCTAACAAACAAGTATACGATGATGCTGTATTGATTTTATACATAAGGTTGGTAAAAATAATTCCTGAACTTTAAGCATTTTATGCACCATTCACACACAAACACACAATTATATTACATACTAATTACATCAACATCAGCTGGGCAGATGTCATAATATGTTACAGTAACTTAGTAATTAACCCCACGAATCGAGATGTCTTTTTTAGTTTATCCTTGCCATCCCCTGATGATTTAATTCACCTCAGGAATCCATTTTTGGACTGAAGGTTTTAGATACAACATTCATAAACTCCTTCAATACATAAGGACATCCTTAAATTAGATACAACCGTCCAGTAGCAAGAACAAATTAATAGGATATCACCTGGATTCTAGGGGTTAAAGGACTATCTCATCACCTTGATGGATGATAGTAGTAGTACTGTAGTTGCAACCCTAGGCTCATCTGAAAGTGAACCCAGAGGACTGCAAGCTTAAGTTGCCCTCTTCCTGCAGTCCACCATCCTCCCTTTGAGGGACAGGGAAGTAGTTCAGGAACATTTGTATAACCAGGCAGTTAAGTCACATTATATCAGCGCCACCACATGCAGATGTCCCTCTTCAGCGCATTGGTAGATGATAAAACAAACATCTATCAAAGATCTGAAACTTCCATAATATTTTATAAAATATTCTGAAATATGCACAGCACAGCAGAGAGAGAGATGAAAGAAGACTATACATATAAAGAGATCAAATAATTAGCATTATCAAAGGTAGTATTGCTTTATATACAGTACAGGATAGGACTGGGCAGCACTACATGGCATTCAGAACCAGTCACCTTAAGAGCACAGGGCTGGATTCACAGATGAGGCCATCCTAACCACAGAGGTATGAGCACCATCCACCAAGAGATGCAGATCTTTGTCTCCAACCACAGCTCGACTCTTAAGTTCTGAATTGTGACCTACCCTTCTCTTGCTCTGAGGCTGCAAGGTATAAGTGTCAGGACTATCCAGGATATGAGTCACAATTCAAAGCACAGGAGTAGAGCTGTTTTTCTAAACAAAAACATGCATCTCATGATGGACGGTGCTGGTCCCTCTTTGGCCGAGAGGGCCTTAAATAAACATCAATTCCCAGTCATAAAGGATATCTGATTCTGGAGGTGGGAGTAGAAGAACAGTACAAGGTCTTCCCAAATCCCCCATTCCTTATGCAAAAACACATTTTACTTATGAGGGAAATTACAGATTTTTTTTTTTCCCCCTACAGGGAGAAGGAATGGAGAAAGCAAGAGAAATGCATTTGGATGGTTTGACTATGTTGAAAGAATGGAGAATGAAAGACTGACTATAAAAGTGTGTGAGTGAGGTGGGTGAGGGGGAGACCAAGGATGAGATGGAGGTATGGCAGTCCGATGGTGGAACAAAGGGTAACATGAAGGCAATTCGTTTGCCACCCCTTCCAGGATTAAGGTGTCTGGCTATATACAGGTACAGTAAATACTGTAGACAGACAGATAGACATAAATATACAGATAGATAGATAGATATTTTTCTGCAGGGAGGGCAAGGAAAGGAGACTGCAGAAACTTCCACTGTCTCTTGTCCTTCTTACAAAACAAATCACAGGTATGACTGGTAATCGATGGTTAATATGTCTGAATTCCTCCCCAAGATAATTTAATCTTGAAAAACTGTACAGCACACAATTATGTCACAAGATCTGCACTAAAGGCTGTACTCTCAGTGGTTTAAGAGGCTTCCTAGCACCTCTTCCTTGGTTATCTATTATGAATGCTACATCTTAACCCTTTGGGCCCAGGGAAATCTGCTCAGTTTTA
>JAGKTI010032500.1:0-11885 GCA_018397915.1 Birgus latro
CAACCCCAGCTACTTTCTCATTTTTCAGCCGCTTCACAGCACTCTTCCTGTGCAAGTGTCACGTCTCCTGGCATTGCATTCCTTCTCTGCACACCCCCAAAACCAATCATGTTTACAGCGCGCTGCTCTCTTTGTTCCCATTCATCAGGCTTGCAAAATATTCTTTCCATCTGGTCCTTACTTCATTCCCATGGGTTAATAATCTACCACCTGCATCCTTCACACCATCACATTTCTTTCCGCTTTCACTTCTACATTTCTGTACCTCTTTCCAGAATAACTTCCTATTTTCAGAGTAGTTTGCATTCATTTTTCTTCCTAGATCATCATTTACCTCCTTCTTTTTCCTCTTCACTAGCCTCTTTACGTGCTTCTTGCTCTCAATATCTTCAGTTCTTACTTCAACTGAACCCCTGTCCTGTAACCACTTTAGCCACTTCTTCCTCTTTTCCTCCACCGCTCTCTTAACCTCATCATCCCACCATGCTGTACCTTTCTTCTTTGTTGTTACTCTTGCCACACCACACACCACTTTAGTATTCCTAACTAAGCAATCCCTATATGCATTCCATAGGATGTCCAGATCCATTTCATTCCAATTCACTGATTCTAACTCCTCTTCTACTTTGGTCCGGTAATCATCTGCCATTTCTTTGATCCTCAGCTTCTCAACCTCCAGTGTTTCTCCCTGACTGCTCTTCTCTCTCCTGATCCACTTCGCTCCTCTCAGCTTGATCTTGCATACAACAATCATATGATCTGACAGACCTCCACTTCATCCTCTCACGGCCCTCGTGTCAGCAACTATTCCCAGCATCGACCTCTCTACGAGCACGTAATCAATCAGGCTTCTTTCAACATGATCCCAGTCCCCTCTGTACCATGCATATTTATGTGCATCTCTGTGTTTGAAATACGAGTTACAAATGCACAACCTCCTCTCCTGACACATATCTTTTAGTCGCTTCCCATTATCATTTTCTCCTGGTACTCCATTACAACCCATTACGTCACCCTCAGGACCACTGCCTACTCTTCCATTCACATACCCCATTACAATCACTTTATTGCTCCTGGGCATTTCCCCCACTACTTCATCCGGCTCATCCCAAAACCTGTCTATCTCTCTCTCACTCCTGTCTTCACACGGTGCATACGCTACAATCACCAAGACTTTCACCTTCTCAAACTTGAACTTAACATACATAATCCTAGAGCTGACACATTTGTAGTCTCTCATTCCACTCTGCCACACCTCATTCATCAGCAAAGCAACTTCTTCCTTGAACCTTCCTCATCCTTTCATTCCCGATCTTACACATTTCACACCCTCCCACTCCTCCACTTCACACCCTTTCATCTTCTTTTCACACAATGCCATCACAGCATATCTCGCACTCTTGAACACATTTACCACTTCCATCCTCTTGCTCTCCTTATTTACACCTCTCACATTCCACATGGCCATGCGAATCTGTCCATTTGGCTGGGGCCCTGGGCAGGTATTGGACCCTCCGAGGCTCTCTGAAACGCCTGCCATGATTTTAGTAATTTTGGATGGGGGAATCTGGGGAACACTTAACCCTGCCAAAAACCCCAGTTATATGGTTACCACCCAGTGCGGTAAATGGTTTCCTGGGTACAGGAAACCATTTGGCTTGTCACTCAGTGTAGAGATCATGTCATCTCTACACTGAGTGAGTGGATGATGGGCACCCCCATCCACCACAATTACCATTAAAAAGGATCCGTGGAGATAGGATCCGGATCTGCCCCAAAATTTAATCAATTCTTTCTTCACCCACAAATTTCCATTGAAATTCATTGAGAACTTATGGAGATGTTGTGCAGCAAACTCTGGATCCACCCCAAAATTTCACTTCTTCCTTTGCCCTTGGCCCACCGTTCCATAAAATTTCAATGAAATTCATAGAGAACTTTTGGAGATACCATCTGGACAAACAGGCAGACAAACACTGGTGACTACATACCCTCATCCAACTTTGTTGGCAGTGGTAAAGATCTCTTGGAGCACCTAACTGAAGTAGTCAGTTTCCTGCAATCTACCAGGCTCACGTACAGATGCATATACTGTACAGCAGGTCCACAACATCCAAATTTCTCTCCATTTACTCAACATCCTAAGTTTACTGTCATACTATAACCTTGATAATACCATTATTTTGCTACTATTTGCACTTTCCATTCTTTTTCTGTGCCTGCCCTCCTCTCTTCCTATTTCTCCCATCTTTCCTGTCACTTCTTACTGCTTTTCTTTCCTTTACAGGTGGCTTTACAATGAGTGACAAGCCAAATGGTTTCCAGTAAGCCACGAAACCATTTACAACGCTGGGTGGTAACCATAAAACCAAACCATACGTGCTCCCTACGTGTCAGCAAGTGGGTTGGTGGAGGGTTAGTGCCCCTCCCCGTAAAATAAATAACTCAAATTCAAAAGGCCACCCCTTACAAGATTATGGTGTCTGGCAATAGATAGACACAATTTTTGTCACATGTAATCTCTGTATAATGAAATTGTGGCATTCTGGTGGTTTACTGTTTAAAATGTCCCATTCGGAGTGACAAACTCCCCATCCACACCAGTTCCATTCCCTACAGCTGACTAGAGGCTTTTCAGTGATGTAAAATGGTAACACCTCTAAATCACAGACACTGCATTTCCCACTGTATAACGAGCATGAACGTATAATACGCACTTGTTATTTGGGAAGGGATATTTTTTTTGGGGGGGTGGGGGGAATCATTCATCATCTTATCCAGTGTTACCCCCATGAGGAGCGTAGGAACCAAGGGCTAGGCAAATTGGTCCGACATTTAAATTGAGTGACAAGCCTCACTCATCCCTGAGTGGTATTATGTGAGCAATAAACCCCAACCACCCCTTGGATATAAACCTGCACTGGCTCAATCCAATTGGAGAACCTTAATTGCCCACTAAACCGCCAGGTGCCATAAATGGGGAAAAAAAAACTGATTTACTAATTATTCATATTCAACATCCACCAATAAGCTGTGAAGGGAGAATACTTTAGCATTAAATTATTTATTTCAAGTGGAAACAGACAAATACTGCATATGACTCTTTCACAGCTGCCTTGCATTTGCTAGCAGGTGGTCAGCTGACTTTATTTACAATCTACCAATGCGCTTGGCATGATGTAATCACTCTATACTTCAAATGTGTGCACATCTAACCCATAGAATGCTTATTTTACTGTTTATTTATGATATAGTTTTGTCAATACACATTTACATTAGTGTACATTATTGAAATCTAATTAGTATGGCCACTGAGTGATTTGCTACTGACTGATGGTGTCCTTTGCACAGTCACATCAACCTGAAGGCCTACCTAAAACCATGATCATGGAACAATGCACATGATATTTTTGAAGGAAATTTTCTGGGAAAAAAGTGGCCATTATATATCGGGAAATACGGTACAAATCTTGGACTAAGTGAAATTTGAACCAGGAGATTTACAAAATTATATAGTAAAGATCACAAAACTTCAGATAAGCCACCCCTAAACTAAGACGGACAGAACAGATCACAGGTAACTAGGTAACCTTGACATAATGTATATGGGGCTGGCTATGATTGCTAGTTATACACATGATAAATCAGTTTTCTGTTTCAAATTACTTATAACATTTTACTGTACTAAAATTTACTGTACAGCACTTAAAATGCCAGATTACTTGTTCATAGACTGTACCACAATGTTCTTGCACTGTAATAATACCTGGTGGTAGGTGGGGGAGCTCACCATCCACTCACTTGATACAGTGCTGCTGTCAGATGACTGCCCTTTCCTCCCTTCCTCTTGAGTCTTTCTTTCTTGTCCTTCTGTCTTCAAGTGACTCTACACTGAGTGACAAGCCAAATGGTTTCCTGTACACCAAGAAATCATTTACTATGCTGGGTGGTAACCATTTAACCAAATTATGGTGTCTGGTGATTTAGTGGGTAATTAAGGTGCTCCAATCGGATTGAGCCTGTGCAAGTTTATATCCAAGGGGTGGTTGAGGTTTACTGCTCATGTAATGCCACTCAGGGATGAGTGAGGCTGGTCACTCTCATCTTAAATGTCAGAACCAACTTGCCTAGCCCCTAGCTCCTACACTTCTCATGGGGCAACACAGGATTGGATGATGGACAGATGGATAGATCAATAATACCAGATTACCTGTGTATATACCAACTCAAACATCCTGAACAACTACCAAACCTCTACAGCAAAGCTGGGCACTTCAGCAATCACTTCCGCAAACCACAAATTCCACAACTGCGGATGTGTGATTTCGTTTGTGGATTTGCGTTTGTGACAAATTTTACGCAAACCAGCCCACAATCCAGCCTGACCTCTGAGAACTTTGAGCAGTTTGTTTTTGTGAAAGGCAACACGGACCTGCTCAAGATGGTGTTGTTTTAGTTGTTGGAGGAGTCTGACTGTGACTGAAGAGTGAGGACCGAGGTTAGAGCCGAGGAACTGAGGTGGGCTGGTGATTCAACCTGTTAAGTGTGAGCTGTGAAGAATAATAATTTAATTCATTTATCTACAATAGTGAATGATTTACTCTTGTTTTGTAGTAAAAAAAAGTCGAATATACTACTGTGATATAATACAGGTATACCCCAGATTAATGATGCAATTGGCTAAGGAAAAATCCATTGCTAGGCGGGGTACTGTATATCAGGGTAGATTTAACATGTAGAGTAATGGGATGCGTTTTTCAGCCTTGGGTTTCCCCCCAACCAAGTCCAAAACCCACCCAAAAGAGCTCAAAAACAAGTTTAAAGTCAATCTAAATAGTCTAACAGCTGTAAAAGAAGCTAACCTATGCCTAACGCCTGTACATAACTCACTAAAACCAACAAATAAAATCTGAAAATCATCAAGTATAAGACCAGAAAAAATCAAGCTTAGTAAACTGTACCCCAAAATGACAATATTCACCTCACCTATGGCTAAAACACATTAACCTAAGTCTAAAATCAGTTTATAAATCAACCTAAACACAATTTTAATCTAAAATATCAAAATCAGTAAAAAAAATCAAAACCAATCGTTAAACCGGGGTTTGGCCATCGTTGGGCAGGGTATGGTTGTATTTCTATCCCCACTGTTAAGCCGTGGTATCGCATCTAGAGGTAATGTATATCGAGGTATACCTGTAATATTTAAAATATATATTTTAGTTTTACTATACCTGTAAATATAATTTTATACTGTCAGTTGCCTAGTCCCGGGCTTCTACGCTCCTCATGGGGCAACACAAGATTGGATGATGGATGGATGGCCATCCTATTCGGTACTACAGACAATTTTCAAACTTCATAAAGTCACCTATTGTTAGTCATAATACAGTAAATAAAGATACTGTATAACTGTAGTGAAGTACTGAGTGGATAGGATACGAAATAATGTGATTCGTGAAAGACAGAGTGAGGAAGTCTGAAGAGAGTGTACTGAGATGGTATTGTCATGTGGAGAGAATGGATAACAACAGAGTAGTGAAAATGGTATATCTGAGTGAATCTGAAGGAGGGAGGAGACGAGGTAGGCCAAGAAGAAGGTGGAGGGATATGCTGGATAAGTGTGCGAAGAAGAGAGGTATGGAAGTTGGTGAGGCTAGGGGTCTGACAAGAGATCGGGCTGGCTGGATGAATGTTGTGAAAAGTGCATGATCAGAGATGTGGCACCCCTTTTTAATATGACAGCTCTATTGGATACGTTTGTGTGAAGCTACAGAATATGGCGAAAGTTTTTGGCATATCAGATACAGCCAGAATTCCGGGGGTTTCAATGACAAGCGAATAGAAGCGTGGCCCATTGGATTGGGTAGACTTGGGCTGTCTGGACGTTGCTACTTCTCACCCTGCCCTAGGGTGGGAAAGGATGTCCGGATGATGATTGATTATGATGTTGATGATGATGAGTAACTAGAGATGATTTTTAACCCCTTGATTATGAAAAATATCATCCTAAACTTTATAAATGGTACCCAGAATAAAATGAAACTGATGCCATAGTACTGAAAGGGATACAACTGGCTTGTATTTGTGTACGCATTTGCGGAACCGCAAATTTAAAGAAACTCGCAGATTTGCGGTTGCAGTAGGTAACAGTATGAGTTTGCAGATTTGCATTTGCAGAAGTGAATTTTCATTTGCAGTGCCCAGCTCTGCTCTGCAGAACCACCACACAGACATAAAGCTGCTGCCTTCCCTGACTTACCCCTATGTACCCCTACACAAGCCATTCAAAGTACCAGGAGAATATCAAACTCTATCCAACCACCTCCCTATCACCACACAATTAAAGCAAATCCAGCCAAAAACAGTAAAATTTTTCATAAATTGCAAAGCCAACTGGACACAATCCACATGAAACACAGAACAGGTACTATAAACTTTTGGTTTGACTTCTCTAACCAATGACAAAGCAATCACCAGCATCAGCAGAATCACTGAAGTATTAAAACCATTACATCCCATAACCCAAGTGGTAACATTAAACTTTTAACCTTAACTTCTCTCCTTCAAACAACTCAAGGAGAGAAACTGATTAAAGCGAAGATATCACTTTTAATAGGAACAGAGTCCATAAACACCTAAACAAAATAATTAACCCACTGATCAAAACACATACACAAAAGGAACACTTGAAAAACTGTAGATACCCAAGCATTTTTCCTGCATCTGCCAGATAATACAATAGAACCTCCTTTTTCCAGCAACCCCGTTAGTGGCACCTTCTCGTAACCGGTATATTTGTTATAATAACACAATTAGTAATAAAACTGAGAAAAAAGTAAAAAAAAATATATAAAAATGCAATCTAAAATTACCGCGCGTGGTTGTATTTGCTCCCACGGTTGCCAGGGCACACTCCAGTAGTCCAGGAGTCAGCCCACCATTTGTTTGTATGCTACTGCCGTGCACACATCTTCATTATAGCCTGTGAAAGACTTATTTGTACCCAATGATCATGTCTGAAGAGAAGGGGGACAATGACTTCAGTCGTTTTGGAACCGGTAAAAAAGAGTCGGGTACAGCACTTCAAGTAAGCGATAATGCATTACGGGGGGTGGGTTGACATTGATAATGATGAACCAGTGACATTATCACTTAATGATGATGAAATCATTGCATCAGTGATTGATAAACATAAATCAAATGATGCTGAGAGTGAGGAAGAGGAAGAAGTGGAGCCGAAAGTGTCATGGAGAGATGGTGCGAAATGCCTGTCAGTGTTTATCAAGTTTGCCGAAGTGCACGTACATGAGCGCTCATGATGTTATGTCTCTTCATTGCATTCAAAATGAGTTTTTGCTGCAAACATATGGGATTTCATGAGGGTAACCCCTTCAGTCTCTCAACCATCACAACCGAACACAGCCTCTCTGCCATCAGCTGATTCAGTAATAGAAGTCACCGACGACGAGATTGATGTTGATATGTGCTAAGGGCCCTACACTAATACATAACTTGTTTTAAGTGAAGATATAAGTGTCTATGTAAGTGTATCATAGATGTAAGCAGTTATAAGTTTTACTATAGGTGTATGAATAAAGTGCAATGTAACCATGAATAAAGTGAACTGTAGTAAGTGAAGTTTTTTACTTAACAACCAACTCTCCACCACTACTAGCACATTATGATCAACACACTTCACCTTGTCTTTGGGATGTAGGTGAGTAGAATTGAATTTTGTGAGTTTTTAAGTATTTATGGGTATCCCTTGAGTAATTATAAAGTACACCTTCCTGTTTCTGGCATTTTCCCGTATCCAGAACACCCTTGGTCCTATTAATGCCGGAAAAAGGAGTTTCTACTGTATATATTACATCAGTGGTTCCTCTGCCTGTCATGAAATCAAACTGCCATAGAATATGGGAGAAGGAAAAGAGTTACACTTGAGGAATAAAAATATTCAACCAACACATTCAGGACAACTCCAAAAACTGATTTCCCAGACAGCATGTGTGCAGAGTACATCCTAGCAAATCTGGTGGTGCAGTACCATCAAGGAAATTAGCCTGGTCATCATTCTGTAAGTGTACTTCATTATGGAAGCCTAGTCTCAGGCATGTACAGGTACTGCACAAACAGAAGGAACAGAGACACTCCCTTCATCCAGGTGCATAACAGCTGGGTCATTTCTGGCTGTATTGCAGTGGGGATAATGAGGGAATGACATCAGATAGGAGTGAGTGATGGGAAGGTCCTACCACTTTCCCACCTCTTGACTGTAAATCATTGGCCAAAAATTATCCAGTTCTTGTGTGCCTGAGATAAGAAAGGGTCTCTGTTCCTTTTGTTTGCACCTGTACCTCAATATGCACGTGCTTGCTACTATTTTCTGCATAACCTCCATTCTCATTTTCCTTCTTGCGTATAATCTTTCAAATTCACTCATCACTACCAGCTGATTTCTCACTTTCATTCACTAAAAATGCATCAGTACATAGTAAGTTCACAGTGTCCAACTGAGTAAGTTTTAGGGTGAAAGAAATCATGGATAATCAAGAAAAGCTAACTGCACAGGGTAGATATGTGATATACTGATGTAAGAAAGCTTAGGAAAAATAAACAAATCAATAAAACAGATGAATGAAGTATATATGGTAGTCCATATGACTAGGGTTGCACCCCCTTTATAACTTAGTTGTCAAAAAAAAGAACATTCATCTCACAGGCTGTTTTGGGGGGGAAAAAAAAAAAAAAAGTGTGTATAGGTGCTGAATTATCAAAGGCTTGAATGATAAGTGGTGAACAACAGAGTGTCCCACATCATGGGGAACTCTGCTGATAGCTCTGCTTTTATCGTTTCTCTTACTTTTGTTCAATATTAGGAAATGCTAGAATGATGTGAATCATCTCAGTTCTTTTATAACCTGGTACATACCTGGAAATGAGGAAAATATGAAAAAATACTGTTCAAGATTATCAGTTTTATAGAAATATGCTTTAGAGGACTAACTTAACATTATGGCGGCAAAAAACATTTATGTATAATACCCAGAATATAAAATGCAATGACAAGTACTGTTCATGTACCTGCTAAGAACATTTTATAAGGGAAAGAAAAAAATATTATCAAAGCTAACTATACGTTGAAAAAAATGCATGAATATCTACCTATGGTCGGTTTCAGCGAGTCTGACTCACTGATTTTGCCAGCTGAGGACAGGTGGAATTGGTAACATTGCCTGATGCTCTCGGGCGGTGATTGGTCAATTCCCGTCTTGTTTGAACGTGCTCCCAACTGACTTTGTATTCCAACCAAAACTCATTTGCTTGGAAGATAACGGATTATAGATACAAATGAAAGCAATGATAACTTTAATGATAAATGTGCCTTTTGAATTACCAGAGACAAACCTGAAACACACTGATAACAAAACTAAGTCTGAACTGGATGCATACGGACACAGTTAGCGACTGTGGCGGAAATTCAGACGTTCAGAGTAAGATGTTCCGAGGTCCTGTAAAGGCTCAAATGTTTCTCCCACCACTACCTCACAGTGTCACAGTCTACACCATGCCCTTCTTTAACTCATCTACTAATATACACCCTTACCCTAGATATGCTTAACTTATATTCTGATAATTATGATTTGTGTAAGCACACACACTATCACCCCCATCCCCAGCCTTATTTGTGAAGATTTTGTGTTTGACTGGTCTTACTCCAAAATTATTAAACACATTGATGAAAGACAATTTGGAAATATTAAAGCCACTTCCACCTCCCACTACCTAGTCAATTGTCTTGAATTCATACACAGCCACCTGGACAAACGCGACACCTCTCTTGCCCTCGCTTTTGTGGATTTCCGAAAGGCATTTGACCTTGTAGATCACTCTGTTGTCATTAACAAGGCCATAAATCTGGGACTCTACCCTGACCTGATAGCGTGGCTGGCTGATTTCCTCACTGACCGCCAGCAGGCCGTCCGTTATCAGGGCTATGTCTCCTCGCTTCGCCAGCTAACCTGCGGGGTGCCCCAGGGGACCAAGATGGGGCCACTGTGTTTCCTGATGATGATAAATGACGCCCTCACTGACACCCCACATCGCTGGAAATACGTGGATGACTGCACTGTCGGCATCACCGTTAACAACAGGGCGCCAGACTACACGTCGCTTCAGCGCACGCTGGACAGACTGCAGACGTGGACACAGGACAACAGTATAACCATTAACCACACCAAGACCGTGGTGATGCACGTCTGCACGTCAAAAACAGCTGTACCACCACCCCAGCTCACCATCGGCCCCCACCCACTCCAGGTAGTCAACACCTTCAAGCTGCTTGGCGTGGTCCTGGACGACCATCTATCCTGGGGGCAGCACGTGGCCAGTGTGGTGAAAGCAGCATCTTACCGCCTCTACATGCTGCGCAGGCTCAGGTCTCTGGGAACACCGGCGAGCGAGCTCAGAGGAGTGTACACCTCCTTTATCCTCCCTAAACTCGTCTACGCCTCTCCAGCTTGGTCATCCTCCCTGAACACCACTCAGCTACACCAGCTGGAGAGAGTCCAGAAAAGGGCATGCAGAGTCATCCTTGGCCCTGCATATGTCAACTACAACACTGCCCTAACTAGCCTGAGCCTGCCCACGCTGGCCGAGAGATACCAGCAAGCACTCACCATATTCGGTGGAGGCTTACTGAGCAGTCAGCGACACCGGCACTTCCTCCCACCTGACGCGCCGCCCCCCACTAGAACAACGAGGCACACGAACAAACTCGTGCCCTTGAAAGCCCCACGCACGGATAGGTACAGACGAAGTGCCATCCCCACCATCATCCGAGGCATAAACAATGTACAGTAGACCGTAGTTACATGTTAAGTCTTAGATTTAGGTAGTTTTAGCTCCTAGAATAAGGTATATAATCCACCCCCCTGTACAAATTTTCAGTCCCAGGACTGCATTATTAATAAACCGTTTATTATTATTATTATTATTATTATTATTATTACACACCTCACTGGGGCAAATACATGCTATTCTCAATATGCTGTACATACACATTTTCATTACCTTCACAGGCAACAGTAACTTTACAGTTCTGCATTTATGTTTATATTCATGTCAGATTCAGTAAAATTATTTCACACATAAGTTAAGTGACTCACTTGATGTAGTGCTGCCTACTTCTTCCTTACCCTTTATTATTTTTCTGTGCCTGCCCTCTTCCTGTTTCTCCCATCTTTCCTGTCACTTCTTATTGCTTTTACTTTCCTTTACAGGTGGCTTTACATTGAGTGACAAGCCAAATGGTTTCCGGTAAGCTAAGAAACCATTTACAACGCTGGGTGGTAACCATATAACCAAACCATACGTGCTCCCTACGTATCAACAAGTGGGTTGGTGGAGGGTTAGTGCCCCTCCCCGTAAAACAAATAACTCAAAGTCAAATGGCCACCCCTTACGGGATTATGGCGTCAGGCAACAGATAGATAGATAGATTTTCCTGAATACAGTAAGGTCCCGGGTTACGTCAGACTTCCGTTCCTGAGACATGACGTAAGCCGATTTTGAACGTAAGTCGAGTTTTACAGATTTTTCAACCATACATCGCATACTATACATGTAATAATCTTGTATAAGAAACACAGTCTTTTGAACTGATGATATTTACTGAATAAAATATAAGATGTACTTGCTACGAGTCTTTGTCACAGTAGCTCACTCGCTGCAGTAACGGCACTTCTCATTGTCATGGCAACCGCTTCCTCACTCTCCCGTCCTTACACATGTGCCCACTGCCAACACACATTTTATTCCTAAATTCAAACACTTTTCATACTTCATCATACAATAAAGTTTACCGTAAAATACTGCCGTAA
>JAGKTI010032501.1:0-11884 GCA_018397915.1 Birgus latro
TAGCACACCTGATAACCTACATTCCTCCTGAGCACTGTACACCATAGTATGTCATTCCGTACCACACCACACCACACCACACCACACCACACCACACCACACCACACCACACCACTCCACACCACTCCACACCACATCACATTGCCCCCCACAACACACAACACTAAGGCCGCCGGAGCTCCTGTATCAAGTAGTTTTGTGCCTGCTCTCTTTAGTGTTCCTACCTCAAGACAGTATTAATCAGCTCTGGAGAGATTTTTCAGACTTAAGAGGTTAGGTATATCCTTCATTATCCTCTTTACCATTCCAGGTGTAGGCTACTGAAATTGATTTTTTTCCCATGCAAGGAAGAAGGAACCAAAGGCCTTGGGCCCGCAAACCGTTCTTTCCAAGAAAAAACAAAGACAATACAAAAGAGAGCCAAATTCAAGATCTGTTCATTTCGAGATGCCTGGACACACTGCGTTTGAATAACTGGAGATCATAGGAAGTAGGAAATACAGACAGGGGGAAACAGTTCCAGAGTTGACCTTTTGCATAAATGAAGGACTAGGAGTGGCGGTTAACTCTTGCATTAGAGAGCTGGACAGAAAAGGGAGGAGAGTTTGCTGCTAGAAGGTTGCTACGTGCCCGTCGTAGAGGTGGAGGGATGCAAGCAGACAGTTCAGAGGAGTAGTAACCATTGAAGTAGCGATAGAAAAGAAATAAAGATGCAATAGTGCAGCGAAGAGACAGAGGTTAAAGGGAGCCAATAAGAGGAGGAGAGATGATGAGGCGAGAAGCCTTTGACTCAACCCTACTGAGAAGAGCTGTATGTGGAGATCCTCCCCACACATGAGAGTTGTACTCTTCACGGGCTAATAAAACCCTTGTATAAAGTCAACAACCGTGCAGGGGTAAAGAAGGTACGGAGTCGGCTTAGCACACCTAATCTCTCGGAAGCTGATTTTTACAAGAGATGTATTATGATCTTTCCAAGATAATTCCCGAGAGAATGAAACCCCAAGTATGTTTAAGGATGATGCAGGATTAAGCTGGATATTATTAAACATCAGTAGGTACTCCTGTGGAAGACTTTGTCAGGCTGATATGTGTAAGAACTGAGTCTTTGATGCATTAAAAGCAAGATTACTGTACTCTTACCCCAGTCAGAGATACGAGCCAAGTCTACATTAGGTGTGCCATAGCCTCATCCCTTGTTTGTTGAAGTAATTGCTGAGATGGACGTTGCGGGAACCGAAAGGAAAGGTGAAGGGTGGAATCATCAGCGTATGAGTGGATAGGGTTAGATGTAGAGCTTAGAAAGTCATTGATGAATAACAGGAAGAGAGTTGGTGAAAAGTCAGAGCCCTTGAGAACACCACTGTTGATAGATCTAGAAGAACATCACCGTCTACAACAGAAGCTATAGAAAGACCAGAAAGGAAACTATAGATGAAGGCACAGATAGAAGGATAGAAACCGTAAGAGAACAGTCTGGAAATTAAAGATTTATGCCAGACTCGATAGAAAGCCTTTGAGATGTCAAGTGCAATGGCAAAGCTTTCGCCAAAGTCCCGAAAGGAGGATGACCAGGAGTCTGAAAGGTAGGCGAGAAGATCGCCAGTGGAGCGTCCCTGACGGAACCCATACTGACGATCAGAAAGAAGGCTATGATAGGAAAGATGCTTTAGAATCTTACTTTTAAAAATAGGCTCGAAAACTTTTGACACAGGATCTTAAAGCAACTGAACGATAGTTAGAGAGTTGGGAATGGTCATCCTTCTTTGGGACTGGTTGATTGAGAGCAAACTTCCAGCAAGAAGGAAGGGTGCAAGTTGACAGACAAAGGTGAAAGAGTTTACCTAGGCAGGGTGTAAGCACAGAAGCACAGTTCTTTAGGACAACAGAAGGGACTCCATCAGGCCCATATGCCTTGTTAGTACTGAGGCCAGTGATGGCAGAAAATACATTAGCTGTAGAAATTTTAATGTCAGCCATGAGGAAGTCAGAGGGGGGAAGTGATGAAGGAACAGCACCGGAATCATCTAAGGTGGAACTGGAGGAGAAAGTCTGAGCAAAGAGTTCTGCTTTATCAGTAGAAGAAATAGTTACAGAGCCATCAGAGTAGAAAAGAGGAGGGAAGGATGATGAGGTAAAGTTGTTAGAAAGGTTTTTGGCAAGGTGCCAGAAGAAGTGGGAAGAATTCGAGTTGGAGAGTTGAGAGTACTTAGTACGGATGAATTATTTTTAGCAGAGCGAAGAACAGACTTAGCACGATTCCTGGCAGAAACATAAAAAAGATGTGATTCAGGAGTTGGGTTGGCTCTGGTACCTTTTATAGGCTCTCTCCTTGTTGTGGACAGCATTAGAACACGCGTGATTAAACAAAGGCTTTCTTGCATTAGCAAAAGGATATGAGAAGGGAATGTAGGCTTCCATGCCCGAGAGAATATCCTCCACAATGCGCAAGGCACACTCAGATGGCTCCCGGCCATGGAAGCAATAATCATTCTAGGGAAAAGCAATGAAGTACCTCCTGGAGGCATCCCATTCAGCAGTTCCAAAGTGCCACAACCGACGTTTCTTTGGAGGGTCCACAGGCCGTACTGGAGCAATAGAACAGGTTAAGGTAATAGGTTGTGCTCGGAAGAGCCCAACGGAGAGGAAAGACTAACAGCGTAAGCAGAAGGATTAGTTGTAAGGAAAAGGTCAGGTATGTTGGATCTCTCTCCAAGGCGGTCAGGGATACGGGTAGAGTGCTGTACAAGCTGTAATAGGTCATTAAGGATTGAAAAGATGTAGGCTTGTTCACCGGGTCGATCAGTGAAAGGAGAGATAAGCTAGAGGTGGTGGTGAATATTGAAATCTCCTAGAATGGAGATTTCAGAGAAAGAAGAAATGGATAGAATGTGTTCCATCGTAGAACTAAGGTAGTCGAAAAAAAAAAATCATAGTCAGTGGAATTAGGGGATAAGTAAATAGCACAGATATATTTAGTCAGAGAATGACAGGAAAGCCGAGGACAGAGAGTAGAGAATTCAGAAGACTCAAGTTCAGGAACACGAGAGCAAGATAAGTCGTTGCGTACATATACACAACAACCTCCTTTGGCTTTGAAATGATAAAGAGGAAGTAGGGAGATACAGGGTTTGCTATCAGGTGCCTCAGACAGCTGAGTCTCAGATAAGAAGAGAAGGGGTTGTTTAGAGGAGGAGAGGTGGTGCTCAAAGAAAGTTAGAGGAAAGGCAGCAAATGTTGCAGAAATGAAGAAGTGAGTCAGACAATGGTTCCAGGCAGCTCGTTGAATCGTCATAAGGAGAGGGGCGGATGGTGGGGGCATTTATGTCCCCCCCCCCCTGGAGATTCCGAGGCTTGGTTATTAGACGCCATTTTTCTTTTTTAATTTTGCAAAAAAGAAGTGTAGTGTTTCATGTGCATGTAGTTTGATGTCGGCAGTTAGAGAAACTTGTATTGTAGAGCATGCTGGCCTACTCTCTGTGTTACTGAAACGCCGAAAAAGTTCAGCCAAAGGGGATGGTCAGGAACTAATCCCGAGGGTTGATGAATCGGGAGTTCCAGCTCTCCCTGTCTTCAGCTTTCCATCTACCTTGGGAGTACTGCCCTGTTCGACTGGTGCTACAGTCTACTCCACACAGTCATGTGGAGACAACATGATTAGATTACTAAGCCGCGTGACCGCACTGTTTGTGATTAGCACAAGTGACCGTCCCTTTCCTGCCTTGTGACTGATCCATCACGACTGTTCTGGATGGTTGGCATGTTTTGGATACTTTTAAACTTATTTCTACACTCTAACCTAAGCCCCTAAATGTAACAGGCAAAACAGCCAAAGAATTGGGCAGCATTTTGGTATCAGTACATTTTAGCTGCTTCCAGCTTAATACCATTGAGTACCACTGCTCTCACCAACTTGCACACTATTACCCTGTTTCTGATTACCACGTTTCCTTCCTTCCCTTGTATCGTAACTGCATATACGTTGACTCTCCATCTTCCGGCACATTTGTAAACCGCTCTTCCCACCCTAACCCCCACATCCACCACCTCTCCAGTCTCCCCATAATATTACACTTTATTGGGCCACTCATTTACACTCCATTTGTAAATGAGCTTCCTGGCTGTCTTGCTTGTTTTACAACTAATGCTGCTCTGCATTAGTAAAAATTACATTCAGTGAAGCTTGTTTTTTTCTGTGTAAACCGATTTGGCTGGGACGCTTGATTTAACAGTGAAATAACTTGTTTTTATTCCAATAAAGAAGTTAAAAATGAATTTGTGTCCAAGGTCTACCATTACAGATAATATTGTCATTTAACTTCGTTGCTGGTACGGTATATGTGTAGAAATCACTGTACATTGAAAATATAGTTGGCAACATATGAACCTGGGACAGCGTCAATGTGCAGCATAGGTCTAGCATTTGGTACACCTGACAGCCTTAACAGAATCATGTGTTTGATGGCGGCTTTGACATGAACGAACGGAGGTGTCAATTATTATTTCAAATGACAAAGTAAATATGGTGCATGAACGTCGAAAATTGTTGCTAGAGACCTCCACTTCACACATGTATTGCACATCTATGGCCGACTGTACCACACAAGAGAAGATGTTGCTAGGCTTCACGTAGTTTCTTAAAGCAATATTAAGCTCCTAAAGTTAGAAAGTAACAAAAGAAAATAGAAATGTTCCAAATCAGATTCATTTGGAAGAACTTCGTAACAGATAAAAGGCAGACGACATTTATCCACATCAGCAACTCTCCTCTGCTCAGACTCCCGTGTGAGTTTCCTAGTTCTGCATCGCCAACAGTTCTACAATATAGTCCAGAATTAAACACACAGACCCATATGCATAAATTATCGCGGTCACAAGTTAGAACTTCCTGTCACACAATTACGAACAACACTGCCATGCTCAGTACTAACTTTCCACTCTCATTTGCATGGGATTCTAGTTAGGAGTGTTACGCCTCGAGGCATGTGAGTTGGAGCAGACTAAGGCACTGCTGGCTGCATGACTGCAAGGCAAGGAACAGGAATAAAAGTTTTCCTTGAAATAACTGTTGTAAACGCGTCTGTCATTAACTCCAGCTTAACACGAGGTCTGGTGACTAAACTTTATTCATATATCTGGAGTACTATTTTTGGATAAAGATTGTGCAGTAATTTGTTGTTAATACCACGGCACAAAACTGTCAGTCGCTCTTTATTTCAGGCTTACTTTGCAAAAACATTTTCAGAGTAGACAGGAGACACCACCATAGGTACCGTCTTCATGATGTTGTATTGGTCTTTGAGTACTTTCATATTTAGAGCAAGAATTAAGCTAATCGTATACTCTCACCCATTATTTTTTATTGATAAAAAAGGGGGGCTGCTAATGAGATTTCTTTCTCTCCAGAACTTCTCTTCAGTATATCACAGGCAGCTAATTTTAGCTTTTGACAGTAGTTTTCCTCAGTCAAAGAATGTGATACACTATCTAAAAATTATGTTCAAACATGTTATCACAAACATTTTGACAAAAATACATTCACCTCATAATTTCTTCTGCAACAGTACCATTACGATGAGCGTTTTCGAGCAACAAGCCAGGAAGGACACTTTTACTGAATGCACAGTGTTTTGATACAATAATGGGTTTTTAATCATAAAATAAAAAATTGAATTGATCAACCTGGCATCTACCTTTAGCTTTATCAAGTAAAAAGTTATTAACCTCTAAAAAGTTAGTCAGGCCAGGCAGGAAATTTTTTTTTCCTGGTATACTTGGTCATCCTATTAGCAATGTCGGACCGAGTGCCTCGAGAAAAGACGGCGACGTTGTGCCTTCGTCATCCCCCAAGACAAAATAAGGTTTAATTCTAAGTTAACGTTAGGTTAGGCCTAAATTGGTTAGGCATAGGTTGGTTTAATGTCAAAACACGGGTTTTCTGATTAGGTTTGATTAGCCAAATTGTCTCACCTATTCCCGAGCAATAGCGCAGTGTTGCCGAATTATTTGTTGCTGAACACGCTCCGACGTTGCCAATGTGACTGAATGACTATGTGTATCCGAAGAAAAAAACAAGCTGCTGGGCCAGGTCAGGCTGGGCCTCTCACTGTAATTTTCTCCCCATACACTGACAGTAAATTTAGCTCGCTTGCTTGTAACCAGTTTATCATAATGTATCACTACCACATTTATGAAGTATTTTCATGGTATAATACTTCTGATTGCTCGTCAGAATAACTTCCAGAGATTTGCCAAACCTTTCATCAAAAGCGGCTCAGCTACGAGCCATGTAGCCTAAAGGTTGTATGAGAGCCTGCACCCATAGGTCTGTGTAAATGATATCAGGACACAGCAGATTCAGCCATGTCAATAATATTCATGTGAAATCACTTTTGTTTAGTTCTGCTTAGGTCACTTCACACTGTTTCCATTGTCCGATCAGGGTCTCCACATCCTCTATTAACCAAACATTCCATTTCCAGGCCATTCACGCCAGCTTCAGCCCATTCACGCTTTTCAAATCCAGAGACACGAATCAGGCCAAATCAGTTCACCGCAGGACCATTCGGATCATTTCAGATATAGTCAGGCAATTACAGGTTCATTTTTCACTTCTGGTCAGTTCAGGTCCAGAGAATTTAGTTCAGGGGCGGTTAGATGAAGTTTAATTATATCAGTCAGGGTACAATTCGCCTCGTACATTTCACTTAAGTCAAATACTCTTCATGACATCAACTGTGGTCTACTGAGGACACTTCAGGTTCAGTTAGGGCAGTTTAGCTTCACCTAAGTCAGCCTGGTCTATGAAGAGTAGTTACACCTCTTTAGACTCAGTCAGATGGTTATGGGTTCACTCCAGTCAGCTTCAGCCTATTCACGTACAGTTAGGTTTATTCAAGTAGCTTCAGGGAACTTCAGGTCCATTCAACCACGACGCTTTCATACCAGACTGACAGTAGTAATCCCAGTCCTTAATAATCAGGTCACCAACATCAAGTACAGTTAGAATGTCTACATCCACTCATCCACTCCGGGCCATAAAGATCAGTGTCAGTCCATTAAAGGCAAAAGAAAGGCCTAGTTAGGTCAGCTTAGTTCCATTCAGGGCATGTGAAGTATATCTGGACACCTCCGTGCCACATCAGGTCATATATGGACTATTCAAATCCATTCAGAGCCAGTGTGGTCCATTTACATACCTTCAGGTCCATTTAGTCAATATTGGTTCCTTCAGGGCCCTGCAGATCAGTCCATCAGTTCAAACCACTTCAGATCCACGCGCTTTCATTCAGAATCGTTCATATTATCGTCATCGGGGTCACTTTCGTTTTTAGATCTTTTCAGCCATGCTACTTACAGTATCGATAGAGCTAGTAATTAAACTGGCTGAACTGACATCTTGTTCAGTCATATTTGAAAAATGTATTTATTTTATATCATTCACTCTTTTCATATCCCTCGAAGCTACTGAACCATATACTCGTATAGGCAATGATTAATGATTTATCGAGTTATACAAGTGTGAAACTTTTTTTTTTTTTGAAGGGGTGAAGATATACAAGGGCTATAGAAAAGACTGTAATGAGTGAGTTAGGCTGCTGTGGTGATGGAGGGCTTGTTATGATGGATGAAATATACTCTGTGAAAAAAATATATATTTGCAAACATGTTGGTAGGTGGAAAAAAAAATCCTTCTAGAAAATCAAGATGGTGAGGACAAAAAATGGGTGACTTGCTCAGAGAGGAATGAGGGGGATGCGATGGGATGGTGATGGATGGTCGTTTAAAGTGCCGGGGTGGGGGTTGCAGAGCCTGTTAAGTTGGTAGTATAGCGTGGTGAAGGGCTGTATCCTTTTTAATATCAAGAAAAAACAAAGATACACTACTCTTATAAACCTGGTGTCTTGTGTCACTGATGAAAATCTTCATAATTAACAGACTTTAAAATGTTAAATGCCAAGAGATTTAGCCAGTAGCCTTCTCCCTCGACAGTTCTCAAAAATACATCTGCTTTCTCTGAGGCGCTAGGCAGAAATATTCTTTCAGAAAATCCCAGTTCCACTCTCAGGACGAGTTCGCAGAAAACTCTAGCGAACACGGCACAATTACGGTAGCAGCTGTGGTGCATGGAGGAAAAATGAACTGTACCAGTGCTGAATGCCTTAATGCTGAGACAAAAACTTTCAGAAATGAATATTTTTTGTGCTGTGCATAATGTGTCAAGACTCTCACACCATTTACTTCAGTGATGTGTTGCTGCTGCTGCCGGTCTGCCGGGTAACACGAGAACGTAGCTTCATCCACACACATTGTCTCTAGAGTGTCGTATAGAATGGCCTGCACAAAGCAATGTAGATTATTCACAACCAGGCCTCCCTGTTTTACGGTTTATCCCAGTTGCTTCACTTCCTACCCCTGATAATTGACAACGATTTCATCCCAGTTTGCTTTTCCATACACGCTTCTCACCTTCGTAGATGGCCAGACTCTGATTCACAATCTCTTCTACACTCTACTTCCATCTTCTGCTAAGCCTCCCCTTACATTCACTCCCTCCACAACCCTTGCGTACATTTTTTAAGGTACTGGAGATGGGCGCCTTCTCGCGTTGGTAGCAGTATCATCGGTCTGATAATGGTCATCAGTATGTAGTGGGAGGCCAGAAATTGGTGCCGTTGATTGTCAGTCTGCTAGTCGCCATATACCGCAGGATAACACAGACCCACGAGCCGCTGCACCAGAGCAAGGGCGAGAGTAAACTTAAATGACACACCTTACATTTTCACAACGCTTGTCATCAAGACCTAAAAAGTTCGTCAGTTCAGATAGCAGCTTTCTCCCTTTGAAAATTTCTACACACTTGCCTGACGTAATGAGTCGCAATGGACGCGAATATTAAGATGGCGCGTTACTGAATCACCAAGACAAATCGTCTAGCCACACAGCGCTTGTTACTTAACAGAAAAATCCATTAATTCAATATCCCTGTTATTCATCTAACTGTATTGTAAGACTATTTTTATTTTTTTAATAAAGTGGGCTTCATGACAGAAGGACATCGTTCTTAGATGACTTACGAATGTCTAATGTGAAATGATGGAAGTCATTTAGAGCATCAATATGGAAGAGTTGCTGTACAGTGGCGCTTCCATCAGTGACAGGAGTGGTAAAACAAGCGTGTGGAAGCATGAGTGGAGTACTTTGAAGGAAGTAACTGAAGAATGTGTCTAATGTTCAGTATAATTAAATCTGCCACCCGCTGTGAGAAGCTTATTTTTTTAATCACACACACATACACTTGCGGATTTCTGTCTGTTTATCTGTTTCCAGACGCCATAATCCCGTAAGGGGTGGTGACATACATATCGCCTCCATGTTACCCTATCCTCTTCCAAATGGCTACCTTTCCTCTAAGTCACACCCTCTTCCCTCATTTATCTCTCCACTCCATCTCTCACTTGGCCTCCCTCTCCTCTCTCCCCCCTCACCTTACTCACATACACTCTTCTCAGTCTCATTCTCCATCCTCTCCACATGGTCAAACCATCTCAGAGTATTTCTCTTTACACTCTGTCTCTCCTTGTAACTCCACATACTCCCCTCAGATAACTCTTGGTCTGTGTCCTTCCATCAGGGTCCAAACGTCACTTCCGTATGTTAGAGTAGGGATCACAATACTGTCATACAGCAACATTTTTAATTCCATGCTCACTTCGCTTTTCCTAATTGCTGTTTTCAATGAACTAGGAACCATTCTGCCCTGTTGTACCCCTTCAAACATTTCATCCTCTAAACTTCCATCCTTACTCATTACACTGTTTAAGAACTTGAATGCTTTCATTTGCATATTGCACACATACACACACATATAGGCATTAATGTCATGTAATGATTATAGGCATGTAATTTTTATAGGCCTTAGTATATATCATAGCACAATATGTACCACTTGCAACATTGCAGTGTCTAGGGCTGAGATAGAGACGAACACATCCTCTGACCATAAAGCAAAACACATAACCTTTCCCAGACGAACAAGAATCTCATTATGCAGCAAACACGTGGGGTAACCACCGAGAGCTGGTTAGCCCACGTGACAGGGAAAGTACCAGACATTACACCCACCGAGACGTACCGAGCAGTATACAGTATATTGCTAGTAATCGTAGGTGATAGTCAGAAAGCCAGAGAGAGCCAGAGAAGACAGAAGGAAGCTTAGAAGATAGGATACCTTAGGAGATCCGCCGTCATGCTAACAATACTTGGGTCCGTCACTCTGTCCAACACACCACGATATAAATGTGTCATAATGGACCCCGTAACCCAAGAGTGTCTATATCTCACCTCCATTTACGGCTCAAGGTAGACAGAGGGGTAAGGGGGGCAGGGCAGCAACTACCTCAAGAGAAAACCCCACAACGAGCTGTCAAACGCCTCACGACTTTATTTTAGCTGCAACGATTTTCCACATATCCACATTATCGACAGTGGTTTTCACCTATCTGTCTGGCTACCTACATACCTACCTATCTATCCTGGTTTACACACACACACACACACACACACACAAAGCTGGCCCGCAGTCTTAATGGACCCAGGTTCGAATCCCGGCTAGGACAGGGAAGAGTTTAAGGATATGACTTTCATTAAAGCAGATTTTAGTGATCTACCAGACGACCAGGCAACATGTCGTAACAATACCTCCGCTAATACAGTACCAATACACCAGTCCTGTATGAGACAGCCCTAACATTTATTCAACGTGGATGGTGGGTGTTAGCGCCGAAGTGGTGACATGTAGAGAGGTGCATGGACGTAGGAGGACCACTGGACCATGGCAACGGGCTGTGAAGCCTATGCCCTGAGTCGGACGCATAATATCTGTCTATTTATATATCTATATCTATCTATCTATCTCTATATCTATATTCTATCTACTATAAAGATAGATAGATAGATGTAGATATATAGATATAGATATATATATATACATACATGTGTGTGTGTGTGTGTAAAACTTTCCCTTTACTGCATCCACGTCTTTCCTAAAATGGCTTCGTTCTGCAGACAACACAGCTTGTAAATGAATCCTGTCCAAAAATTATCCTGAGACAAAGATGCAGCTTTATCAGGCTTATGTGCATGCCTCCTTCACCCTCCCGCTACCAACGACTGCACTCATCCCACGACAGTGACGCACGACCCCCACAAATCTGACAATACAGAGGAAACCACCAGTGGCAGCGACTCTCTTCTATCTTGCTGAGTCCAAATTCGCTGCATGCAAGGGGCGGCCAAAAGATCCGATGTACAACCCGGACAAGGTACAGTCGATACTTAAACAATGAATGGAACTTTTTAAAATACCCATGTGCTCAGAAATGAAGGCCAAAAGATGAAATTTAATGAAATGCACAGTATATTAATCCTGCGAGCGAAGTGAGATGGTTAATACCTGCATCACATGTTTGTCCTCATATCGTGCTGGGAGATTAGGAATGTGTGTCGGCTGTGTGCTGGTGAGTATATTTGCCTGTCTTTGTCAAACTCCTCTCTTGTGGTTCAGCAGCCTGTAACGAAATACCGAACGCAAATAAATTTTCTTCACTTTCTGTTAAACATATCTTCACTCTGCCTCAGTTACGTTTACTCACTTCCTCATTATACTCAACCTGTTTCATTCGCTCATCCTTTTTCTCGGTGTGCTATATATTCTCCGTAGTCTCACCCTTACCAGTGTCTCACGCATAGTAAGCTTACACACTCACATCTCCACTCGTTCTCTCACACCTACCTTTTCACTCAGTCACACACATTCTCATTCACTTACGTTATCACCCCCTGCTAACTAACACATTGCTTAATTCACACCCACCTACTCAAC